>MU689518.1:2097-23027 GCA_026770625.1 Nicotiana glauca | reverse complement strand
CCCCAGCTATTTTCGCTTCTGCGAAAATATATTCGCTTCCGCGATTCCGCTTTTGCGGACAAAATTCCGCTTCTGTGGTTTTGGGCTCTAGCCAACTTTCTGCTTCAGCGGAACCCAAACCGCATCAGCGGTCCAGAAACCGCTTCTGCGATTCTTCCCCAAGCCTGCATGTTCCGCTTCTGCGACCTATACTCCGCATATGTGGTCCTGCTTCTGCGGAGACTTGACCGCATCTGCGGTCCCCCAAGCCTTAGTCCAAAATCGCTTCTGCGGTTATTTCCTCGCTTTTGCGGGGCCGCTTCTGCGGTCCCATTTCTGCAGAAGCGGAAATACCAGACATCAGCAACTCAGCTCTTCCAAATATCAAAATTTGATCCGTTAACCACTCGGAATCCGCCCGAGGCCCCCGGGACCCCAACCAAACATACCAACCAATCCCAAAACACATTACGGACTTGCTCGAGGCTTTAAATCACATCGAACAACGCTAAAATCACGAATTACACCCAAAATCCAAGTTTATGAAATTTAAGATTTCCAACTTCTATTTCCGATGCCGAAACCTATCAAATCACGTCTGATTGACTTCAAATTTTGCACACAAGTCATATTTGACATTACAGACCTACTCCAACTTTCAGAATTTGATTCCTACCCCGATATCAAAAAGTCAACCCCCCGGTCAAACTTTTCAAAAACCTTCAAATTTCTATCTTTAGCCAAATGACTTCAAAATGGTCTATGGACCTCCGAATTCACTTCCGATTGCGCCCCCAACTCCAGAATCACTATACAGAGCTATTCACAGTCTTGGAATTCCAAACGGACTTTGATAACACTAAAATTCTCTTCAAGCCAAACTTATGAAATTTCTTCCAAAATGCCAACTTCCACAATAGGCGCCAAAACGCTCCCGGGTTATTCAAAACCCAATCCGGGCATACGCCCAAGTCCGAAATCATCATACGAACCTGCTGAAACCTTTAGATCCTAATTCCAAGGTCGTTTACTAAAAATTCCAATCCTAGTTCATTCTTTCAACTTTAAGCTTTTGAAATGAGAATTCTCTTCCCAAATCAATTCTGGACTTCACGAAATTTAATTCCGACCACGCGTACAAGTCATAATACCTGAAATGAAGCTGTTCATGGCCTCCGACTGCTGAATGGAGCTCTTGTGCTCAAAACAACCGGTCGGGTCGTTACACGAACTTAATCCTACTTTCAAATCACCTCAAACATAGCTAAGACCACGAATTATATGCCCAAACGCACGAAAATTGCTATGAACTTCAAGAACCTCTAGAATTGCAACCAAGCATTCACACCACATCAAATAACTCCAAACGATACCAAAATTTGAAGGCAAGTCCAAAATGACATAATGAAGCTATTCCAACTCTCAGAATTGCATTGCAACCTTTATAACATAAAAATCATCTATGGGTCAAATCTCTCCATTTTCCTAACTTCAACTTTTCCAACTTTTACCAAAATACCTCAAATTACCCTACGGGCCTCCAAACACAAATCCGAACACACGCCCAAGTCCAAAATCATCATATGAAGCTAATAACATCATCTAAAACTCATTTCAGAGCCGTTTACTCAAATGTCAAATTCCGATCAAATTCTCTCAGCTTAAGCTTCCAAGACTATATTTCTTCTTTCCAGTTCGACTACGATTCATCCGAAAATTGAATCCAACTCGGCAAACAAGTCGATATACATAATGTGAAGCTGATCTTGAACTCAAACTGCCGAACTGGATGCAATTATTCAAAATGACCAGTCAGGTAATTTACAGTTTCAGTTTTGCCTTACATACTAAGTACATTATTCGTACTGATGTCCTTTTGTTGGGGATGCTATATTCATTCCTGTAGGCATATATAATACGTTTGACAAGCCCTCATATTAGACGAGTTTGGCATTCAGCAAAGGATCGGTAAGACTCCACCTTATTCGGAGTGCAACCGAGTCTATGAGTCATTTTTTCAAAGTTTTGCTAAAGACTTATGGGTAAGCCGGTACCCAGTCCTATTTGATATCAAATAATGTTAGAGGCTTTGTAGACAGGGGTTCATTTTGTATAGTATATCTCAGGCCTTGACGGCCCACATGTATTCATGTTTTAAGAAAAATGGTTAAGTGATACTGTATTTTCAACCTACAGCTGTACATTATGAGTTGTGTCCATGTTGGCCCATGATAATGACATAAGAAAAAAAATGAGTTAGAGCGGTTCGCTCGGCCTAGTAAGGCACCGATTGCCAGCCACGCCTCCCCAGGTTGGGGCGTGACAATTACAAAGGCAGTCGTTCTTCTGATAAGGCTTCACGAGAAGTTATGGAGTTGTTACCTTATTTGCTTGGATGTTCTTATAATCAAATTTTCTTTAAGTTGAAGGAATTAACGATTCTAAATATGCAAGGGCATGAAACCAGAACGTAAGATTTTGCCGTGACTATTTTTACTGTTTTGGACTGATGGACTTTTTCTGATATGTATTTTTCTTATTATCAAATTCCAGTTTTGATCATTACTTTAGGGTTCACTGCTCGCCTTTTCAAGTGGTAAGTCCCATATTGTTATTTTTCTTTTCTTTTTGTTTTTTACTTATTTGAATGATTTTGCAGGATAAGCCTTAGAAGATGATGAGTTAGCCTTGGAAGATGATGCAGGGGAATCAAAAGCGTGGCTAATCATATTTGTACTCCAGAATTTTGCTGTATTAGTTATCCTTAGTTTAGATAAATAGTATTCCACTTTTTTGTAATTTCTATATCAAGGTGATAAACCAATTTCAACTTTAATCGTGGTGTTTAATTCAAGTTATGTTTTTTTCCTCTTTGACCCATATGCAGGTGTCACATTTGCAAATATCGGTTCGCACATGCGATACAAGGATTGCAAATGCGATTAGTGCATAGGTGCACAAAAGTCGCAAATGCGAAATTTTGTTATAAAATAAGAAAGGTCCCCATCTCAAATGCACTCAAATTCTTCGCAAATGCGAAGCTGACAAACTGCTACCAGCGGTAGCAAATGCGCCCATGATGTTCGCAAAAAGCGGCTACCATCCATTTGCAAAAACGAACAATTCCTCTTAGTTACAAGGTACCCAGCCTAGGCCCATGATGGAAAATACGGTCTCTTGATCGTAAAAGTGAGGCTCACAAATGCAAGATTTACAATCATGCACCAACAGTTGCAAACTATCCCAAACTCATTCGATACTCATCCAAAACTCACCTGAGCCCCTTGGGATCCAAACTACACATGCACACAAGTGTAATGGCATTATATAAAAATACTCGCTACCTCAAATTTCTAAAATAACATCAAATAACAAGAATCAACCATCAAAACACAAAAAAATTCAACTTAAACTTAATTTTCAAAATTTCACACATAATGCGTCAAAACGCATTCGGGTCACCCCGGACCCCAATCAAACGTGCATACAAGTCTAAAAAAAGTCATACAAACCTACCAGAATCGTCAAAAGATTGATCGGAGGTCATTTACCCAAAATATTGATCGTGGTCAACTCTAGCCTCATTTTAGTCAAAATTTTTATTTCCTTCAAATTTTCATATAAAAGATTTTCGAAAGCGACAGGAACCACACACGCAATCGAAAGAATGTCAAATGAAGCTAATAGAATTCTCGAAACACAAAAATTAAGGCTAGTGCTCAAAATAGCCTATCGAGTCGTCACACTATCTAATAAAATAAATCTTATTATCAAATTAAAAAATATAACCAAATAGATAATTAAATGGTTTTGAATAATTAAAATAATTAGTGAAGTAAAAAATAAAAAATATAATATTTTCTCATTTCATTAGTTTTATTAGTATCAATCAAAACTACAAATCTATTCATACAATTGAGAATAAACAATAATGAGAATCTTACATATACTTAATACAGATAACACAAAACTTTAATTATTAAAATAGAAATAGAGTTTACAAAAAAAAAATTAAAAGACTATATATTTATATTTTAAATAATTCTAAATAATAAATTTAGGAAATATTTTAATAATTACAATCTAAAGTCAAAAGTTTATATATACAATAGTTAATCAGAAAGGAAGTGCACGGAAGGATGATGTAACAATCCGACCGGTTGTTTTAAGAGTTGTAGCCTTGTTCTCCAATTTCCGGCACCTTTTGTGCTCTACAACTGTTATATGACTTATCGAGTTAGTTGGTCTAGGTCCCGAGAGATTTCAGAGTGAATTGAGACACTTAGTCTCTTAATTGGAAGCTTAAGTTGGAAAAGTTGATCGGATATTGACTTATGTGTAAGCGACCTCAGATGTAAATTTTGATGGTTCCACTAGCTATGTTAGGTAATTTTGAACATAGAAACGTGTACGGATTGTGATTTGGTGGTTTGCAGTAGAATTAACCTTGAAATGGCGAAAGGTGGAATTTTGAAAAGTTTGACCGGGAGTGGACTTTTTGATATCGGGGTCGGATTCCGATTGCGAAAGTTAGAGGTCCGTGGTGTCATTTATGACATGTGTGAAATTTGAGGTCAATTGGACGTGATTTGATAGGTTTCAGAATCAGTAGTATAATTTGGAAACTTCCAAGTTAATTAGGATTGAATCCATGTACAATTTGTGTTTTCATGTTGTTTGAGGTAATTCGATGGTTTGCCTAAGTGCCTATGATATTTTGGGACTTGTTGGTATATTCGAAAGGGGTCTCGAGTGGCTCAGATATGTTTCGGGGTGAGTTTTGAGCGAATCCGGGCATTTTCGGCACTCTGATGGTGTTCTGGTACCTTTGGAAATGTAGGGGCACATTTTGGAGTGCTGAGGCAAAGCTTCAAGTGTGGACCTGGGAGGAAAAGTGCGGACCGCACAATTCATCTCGTGGTCATAGATTGGAGATTCTGCAGGTTCGATGGTTTGACTTCAGAAGCTTATATCTTTTAATCTATAAGGAATTTAGAGATGATCCTAAAACAAAAGTTGTAGCCCTTTGTATCTAGTTTCCAGAAAGATAAATAAATCATTGAATCGCGTCTTGGTAGTGCAAATTTTGCTGATGTGCGACCGCTCAATTAGGATCGTGTCCTCAGGACCTGGAATGTGCGACCACACCAAACAATATGCGGTCAGCACTTTGTAGAACAAACAGTGCACTATATGAATGAGAGTTAGGGTGTTCCTTCACATTTGGACTTTGGGAGCTCGATTTGTAGCGATTTTTCGTGGTGTTTTCAAGAAAATCATCGGGGTAAGTGATTCTAACTTGGATTTGGTTAATATACATGAATAAATTGTTGGTTTCATTACTTAATTAGTACTTTGAGATGAAAATTAGGGAAAAATTGTAGAAACTTCATAAACTAGAATTTGGGGATTTAAAGGTCAAGTCGTGATCAGTTTTGACTAATTTGATATGGTTGAACTCGTTATCGAATGAGTATTCAGATTTTTATGACTTTTACCCCAGCGCCCAACTTTTGAATTGACTTTTTGACTTTTGACTTAAAGCTTAGTATTTTCTTATGAAATTAATTCCTTTGGTTCGTGTTGATTGTATCGAATTGTTTGTGGCTGGATTCGAGACATTTGGAGACCGATTTGCGAGGAAAAGGTATGTTGGAGTAGAGATCTACTCGGATTGAGGTAAGTAACAGTTCTAAATCTAGTCATGAGGGTATGAAACCCATGATATTTGTGTTATATGATTGTTTTAGAGGTGACACACTAGGTGACGGGCATGTGTGCGTGTACCGTGGGAATTGGGACTTGGTCCATTCTGTAAAACTGTAAATCTGAATAAACTTGTTGTTATTACACTCTCCATGAGTTATAAAAATTTGATATTAAATCATATTAGAAATCATATTTAGGCTATGTGTTGGTACAGTTGAGACCTATATAGGCCGTGTTACATGTTGCATTACCTGTTATATGCTATTTGTACTCAGTCTCATTCATTACTCGCATATCATATCTTAGTCTCTATTATTCTTGTTGATTCATCATATTATTGTTGTTTGGCTATTTTTCTAATTTCTAAGAGCCCGAGATACTGGAAAGATTAATGACTGAGTGAGACCGAGGGCCTGATCGTGAGGATATTTATAGGATCGAACTGCACGCCGCAGTATATTTCATTTTACGGTGCCATGATCAGCTAGATATAGCGCTTGGACTATATGAGCCCCCCAGAGTCTGTACACACCCCCGGTGAGCACAAGTACCTACTGAATGTAAATTTCAAGTGCCGAGTGCCGAGTGCTGAAAGACAATGAGAAATGAGTGGCTGTGAGGAATGAGTGATTGTGAGATTGGAGTAAATGGGAGGACTGAGTGATTGTTGACCTGAGAGGTTGTATATTGTTTCATTCTTGTTGCACATAGTTGCCATAGATAACTGTTTCAAAAACTTATGAAAGATACTTTATCCAATTTTACTTGAGCTTGGCATGTATAAACTAATTTGACTAAATTTTGCCAGATTTAAAAGCATGTCTATTTTTCCTTGTTGAGACAACTGAAATTAAACCACAACTGTGTACCTCATAACTATCTTTCAGTTCCTTATGTACTATTGTTACTTATTGAGATGGTTGTACTCACACTATACCCTGCACTTCGTGTGCATATCCAAGAGTTTCTAGATGCAGAGGTTGTTGATATTTCACGTAGCTGACAGTTGGAGATATTGAGATAGCTGCTTGGCATCTGCAACTATTGTTTTCTACTTCCTTACCGTTTCTTTCGTTGTATTTGGATCCAAGCTATTATAACTTTCATTTCTAGACTGGTTATGTGTAGATGCTCCTGTGCTCAGTGACACCCTGATATTGGAAGTTATTTCTGCACTTGTATTTTGGGTTTTACCCCTGTTTATGAAAAATTTGCTACTTAAAATTTCTCGATTCATTTTTCATTAAATATTGGAAGTGTTTTGGAAACTCCGGCTTGCCTAGTACCACCGATAGGCTGTCACGACCCTAAAATCGACCCGATCATGATGGTGCAAATCGTGAAACTAAGCCAGCCGACATAATTCTCGAATCAAACTATTATTCAATAAAAGACATTTTTAAGCCATTAATTAATTAAAAATCTCGTAATGTAAGTCTAAATGACAGCGCAGAAACATAACACAAGCTCAACATTGGGGTGTCACAAGTCACGAGCATCTACTGAGGTCTGAATACAACGAAAAGTCTAAAAATATACTAAAAACAATCTAAGGAAGACAAGAGAGAGAAGATCAGGGCTGCAAACATCGGGCGCTACCTTGCTAACTCCGATGACTCTGCCACTAAGCAATCAACACCCGTTACCGAGTTCAGAAATACCTGAGTCTGCACACAAGGTGCAGAGAGTAATGTGAGTACACCAACTCAGTAAGTAATAAAAGTAAATGAAAGCTGAGCAGTAAGAAAGCATATAATTTTACGCCATAACACTACAACAAATACAGTACATTGCTCAAAAATAGTGCTGAAACTGTTTTTCTCGTAAAACAACTCAGTTTCAGTACTTTTAAAACATCTTTTAATAGTTTCAAACAAGTGATGAAAACATCTTTCAATAGTTCCAAGCGAGTGATGCAAATAGTGAGAAAAGTGTAGAAACGTATACATCCCCTTGGGCAAAGCATTTACTATAAACCGCTCCTCGGGCATAATATCACCAGAACCAGCCCCTCGGGCTGCCTCACAATCACTCGTAATCAGCCCCTTGAGCATAGCGTGAATAATTAACTGCCCATCGGGAAAAACATGGATCAATAAAAGCCCCTCGGGCAACAACATGAATCAACAACAACCCCTCAAGCTACATCACATCACTCACACCGCGTATCCGCGCTCACTGGGGGTGTACAGACTCCTGAAGGGGCTCCTACAGCCCAATCTCTATAACAAGCCATCTTGTGGAATGAATCAATCAGGCCCTTGGCCTCACATCACAACAAGCCACATCGTGGCATAAATCAATCAGACCCTCGGCCTCACAATATCATGAATTAGTAATAACCTGCTGCGACGTGCAACTCGATCCCATAATATCCTCACAACACAGCTCCTCGGGCTACATCACATCACTCACACTGGGTACCCGCATTCACTTGGAGTGTACAGATTCCTGGAGGGGCTCCTACACCCTAGCGTTATAATAAGCCATCTCGTGGCATAGATGAATCAGGCCCTCGGTCTCACATCACAACAAGCCACCTCGTGGCATAAATCAATCAGGCTCTCGGCCTCACAATATCATGAATCAGTAACAACCTGCTGCGGCGTGTAACCCGATCCCATAATATCCTCACAACACAGGCCCTCGGCCTCACTCAGTCAGATAACTTTCAAGGCACTCAGGCAATGGTAAAACATGATGTTCAGCCCAAAATATCATTTAAAATATCAAAATGGAGTAAATGCGTCTGAGTTGTGAAAACAGTAGAATACAACATGACCGAGTACATATATTAAATATGTTACACCCTTTAAGTTTAACAACATCCATACCGTTATATATATATTTGATATGGTATTTCGAGTGGAATATTTTTTTAAAGAAAAAATGGTATAAAAAAATATGATTTTATATAGTTATTAATATTAATATTTTCGATATGTTTTAAATTATACACATACTATGAGAAAAGTTTATGAGACTTTCTTTAGTGTAAAAATAGGAATTATTTTTTTTTTCACAAGGAAAGAAGGTTATTATTATTTTTTTTACCATTTTAAGAATTAAATGTGCGGAAATTTGTATTCTTTATATGAGATTAAGAAAATTATAAGTTGAGAAAATATATGTATTTTTACACGGATGTTTTAATGAAGTAATAATGTATTAATTTATTTTACAGGGTACCACATGATCGTAATAGTAGGGTGCATAAAGTGTATTAAAAATAAGTAGAATTTTAAGTAATTTGAGACAATTCTTAATTATGTGGGTAATTGATTAATTATCGGGTAACGAGACACTACCTAATTATATTATAAGTAGATAAAGTTTAAGAACTCCTCCCACCCCCATGTGTCGTCAACGTACGCTCGTATTATAGCCGAAGTCAAATTTATTTGGACAATGTCTGAGCAACATCTCTTGGTTGAGTCATTTTTACTTTGATGACAGGATAGTTGGTAACTTAGTGCAAAAATATGCTATGGATGTAAGCTTTTATTATCCAGATAATCACATAATTTATGAGAAACTATTTTTATAATTCTAAAAAATTTGCTCTTAAGATTCCACATTACAGTAACACCCAGTTTACTCCTTGTCAGCTAGGTCCAGCAATCATCTTTATGCATAAGGACATCTCAACATTCAAATATTTGTGTACCTAAATTACATGAAAAAAATGCTCTCTTCTTTTATTATCTATTCACGGATCTCGTAACATTCCAAGAGATCATATTGTCTTACTACATTGTGCATTGTATTTATTTATACATGTGCATTTACCCACGACTCAGACGGCGTTATATACGTGTATATAGAATATGGGAAAAGGTTACGGCGTTATATACGCATCACCACCTGATCAGCTGGTATACGATTATGATTTTGCCCACAGTGGCTGAGATGATATGATGGGATGCCCTCAGAGGCTTTATGATGTTATGTACGTACAGACCTATGCATTACATGAAATTTATACTCATATTCATGATACTATAAATATTTCATGATTTACAGAACTATCAAGACTTATATGTTGAGTCATTTACTCCATGTTTCTTTCATGTCCTTAATTAAAAGTTGACTTACTGTTATGTTTCAGTTCTGCCTTACATACTCGGTACATTATTAGTACTGACGTCCTTTTGTTGGGGACATTGCATTCATGCCTGCAGGTATAGACCATCAGTTTGACGAGCCCTCATAGTAGTCGAGGTTAGCTTTCAGCGAAGGATCGGTAAGATTCTACCTCATTCGGAGTGCAACCAAGTTTGTGAGTCATCGTATCGGATTTTTGCTACAAACGTATGGGTAGGCCGGTACCCTATCCCATTTGGTGTCGAATAATCTTAGAGGCTTTATAGACAGAGATTCATTTTGTACAGTATGTCAGAGGCCGTCAAGGCCCATATGTATTCTTGTTTTATGAAAAATGATTGAGTGATACAGTGCTTTCCCACCTGCAGTTATGCATTATGAGTTGTGACCATGTCAGCCCATGATAGTTATCTAACTCGACCTATGTATATTCTATTTTTGGTCGAACAACCATGAGTTACATAATGGTTCGCTCGGGCCAGCACGGCATCGAGTGCCAGCCACGCCTCCCAGGTTCAGGGCGTGACAAAATCAAAACAGTAAGGAATGGTAGTAAAAAACCCCTAAGGGTCCAAAATAGTTGGCACGAGGCCCAAATATGGCATTCAGCCCAAAACAAAATAATAATTTCCAAGACACAATAATATCAAATAATTTCAATTGAATACGTGACTTAATAGTCATACGGGATGGACCAAGTCACAATCTCCAACGGTGCACGACCCCACGCTCGTCATCTAACATGTGCGTCATCTTAAAGCAGCACAACGATGTGAAATCTGGGGTTTCATACCGTCCAGACTACATTTACAATCATTACTTACCTCAATCCGATACAAACTCTAGCCCGCGATGCCTTTGCCTCTCGAATCGGTCTCCAAATGCTCCAAATATAACCAAAATCAGTTCCACATTATTAATACCGCTAAAGGAACAAAGCCCAATCGAAAATAATCGAATTAACTCAAAAATTCCGAAATTGGCCAATCCCGACCCCTGGGCCCATGCCTCGGAATCCGACAAAAATCACATTAGTAGAATCCTCATCCTCCCGTGAGTCTATACATACCAAGAACATATTGGACTTCAAATGACCCCTCAGATCCCATATTCAACTCTCCAATTTTTCTTCCAATTTTTATCCCAAATTTCCAAATTAAATGATAAAATAAAGACAAAATCATGGTATTTAACCAAATTGATAAATACTTACCCCAATCAATCCTCAGAAAATCCCCTCCAAAATCGCCTTCTCCCGAGCTCCATAGCTCCAAAAACACAAAAATGGCTGAAATCTTCAAAATAGAGTACTTTATAAAGCTGCCCAGGATTCCTCTTTCGCGGACACGGGACAACCATCGCGTCCGTGATGAACAAAATTATCGCCTCCCAAAAATGCTCTACGCATTCGTGGCACAAGCCTCGCGAACGAGATACCTACTGGAGACATAACTATGCGAACACAACCACAAAGCGCGAACGCGAAGAACACAACATCAATACATCGCGAACGCAACACCCAAAGCACAAATATGAAGAACAGAATTCCCCGCCTCAGTGAACACCCTTCGCGAACGCGAAGAACAAACCGTCTGCTACAAAATACCAGCATAATCTGCCAGCCTTCAAGTCCAAAGATGACCCATTGAGCATCCATAACACGCCCGAGGCCCTCGAGACCTCAACCAAACATGACAACACACCCCATAACTTCATTCAAACTTGTTCAAACCTTCGAAATGCACAAAAAAAAAAATCAAATCAAGCCTAAGAATTCCAAAACTTCTAAATTTTGCTTTCGATCAAAAAGTCTATCAAACCTCGTCCGAATGACTTGAAATTTTACACACAGGTCAAAATCACACAAAAGACCTACTCCAATCTCCAGAATTTCATTCCGATCCCGATATCAAAATTTACACTACCGACCGAAAAATGCCAAATTTTCAATTTCGCCAATTTAAGCCTAAATCTACCACATACCTCCAAAATACATTCCGGATGCGCTCCCAAGTCCAAAATCACCTAACGCAGCAAGAAAAAGCATAAAAACCCAAATCCGATATCAAATACCACTAAATCAAAACTTGATCAAACCTTTCAAATTTAAAGATTCAAGTTGAAAATTGTTCTTCCATGTCTATTCCGATTATCCTGAAAATCAAAACCAACGATTTACATAAATTATAATATATCATATGTGTCTAGTCATGTGATGACGTCCAAATCCACTACTAAAAACTAAATGGACACGGTCGCATGCAATATAATATACCCAACTATGAGTCAGGGTCGAATCCCATAGAGAACAATATGTAGGCGATTAGGAATATAAGAGAATTATCACTTATCACGCAATGCCAAACACTTAGATGTTGGTGTGAGCACGTGATTTTTGCCTATACGAATTATTCCCATAAAATTCAAAATAAAATAATTTTCCTTCATGTGCGATTTTGTGAATTTTCGTGGTTTTCAGTTATTGTTTGTATTTGTGTGTGTGCATGTTCATTTGATCAATTAATAAGAAAATATAAAAATAGATTGCATTTGCATTTAGGATTTAATTTTTTTTATAATTTTGAGTTAAATCGTAAATTATTTCACAATAATTGGAAAATCATATAATAATAATGCACTTTGCTTTTTTAGCGCTTAATAGTGTGATTTGATATTTAGTTATTTTTGATAATTATTATTTAGAGCTAACTAGTATTTTTAAGTTAATTTAGTTTTATAATTTTAGGTATTTAATTTCTAAAATTAATTTAGAAAGAAAATAAAAGAAAATTAATAAAAGAGAAAGGAATGGAAATTGGGTCAAATTCCCCTGGCCCAATTGATTTTTGGCAAAACCCATCAGATACCCAACCCAAATACCCGCCCAGTCCGAGCCAAAAACCAGCCCCAAACCTGGTCCATCATCGGCCTAACCAAACGACGTCGTTTTGGTCATACTCAAACTGGACCATCAATCTCATTAGATCGAACGGTTCAGTCCATCTCCAGCATTGATGAAACGACGCCGTTCAAGTTTGTTGATCCAAACCGTTCATTTCATTTGATCGGACGGTCTAGTAAGATCCCCACGCCTCGACCCGTTCCCATCCAAAGACCGATCCGGCCTTGATAATAACGAAGCGATGTCGTTTCCATTAATGAATTGATCCAAGCCATTGATCTCATTAGATCGAACGACCTAGATTCATTCCAACGTCTCGTATATATATTTTCAAATAGACCCCGCCCCCCAAGCCAAATCCCACCCTCCCTCGTCTCTAACAACTCAGAGACAGACATGAATTCACCGCCTTACACTGTCGCCTTTCGCCCGCCGAAAATCACTTACGATGGCGGATGGTGGCCAAACACCTCCAAATTTACACCATAGGTCCACCATAACCTCCTCATCTCCAATCCACCATCAGTTTCCTTCGAATCCTAATCGAACTTTTCGAATACTGAATCGAAGCTCGGACCAAAGAACCCTAACTTACCCAATCAACACTAAAAACACACCACTGAACCTCCTTGACCCCCTCACCCCTATTTCACCATTGTTTGCCATCGAATCCCCCTCAAACTGTTCGAATTTCAAATCTAATGTTCAAACCCTAGAAAACCAAAACAGACTTCATATGAAGGTTTTTTTCGGGCAATAATCTGAAAGAGATAAAGCCAATTTGGTATTAAAATAACGTCGTTCATTTGTTCTTGACAAAGAACAAACGAGTGACGTTATTTGGAGATCAAATTAGAGGATTCGAGTCTTACTAGGCAAGTTTATTTTTGGTTTTCATTTAATTTGGTCTTTTTGTTTATTTTTTCTTCTTCTTTTCTTTTCTTTGAAACAATTTAGTCAAAATTGGCATTAGGTTTTATTCGGAATTGTTAAATGTTGGATTAATTTCTTTAGTTCATACCGTGTATATATATTATTAATTAGTCTTGCAGATGTGAATAACTAATTTTTGACCATACCCAAATCCTATACTATTTTAGTATAAATATCTCTTTAAGGTCTAATCTTAATAAAAGAAAACTACAAAAATAATAACATTCTTAGGATATGAATTTTCTTATATATATATATATATATATATATATATATATATATATATATGTGTGTGTGTGTGTGTGTGTGTGTGTATGTATATGTATATGGTTTCTTTTAATTAGAATTATAATAAATAAGTTAGCTTGCTTTAGTATTTTTTTTAGTATAATTAAAACTACAATGTAAATATTTAATTTTCTTATGTATATAATATTTAAGTATAAGGTAGCTAACTAATATTTTTAACTATGCATTTTACTTTCTAATTTCTTCATTAATAAAGAATAAGTAAACGTTATTAAACAAAAAGAAAAAAAACAAAAATAAAATCGAAAACAAAAAAAGACTAACGAAAAGCAAAAAAAACAAAAAAATAAAATAATAATAATAATATAAGGATAAATCTTGAAAGATTCAAAAAAAAAAAAATCCTAACTACTCACCATGATCTTCTCAATCCCATTCTTCCACTTCAACTCCAACTCTAACTCCCTCTACACATCTATATATATGACGACACTCTTAGAAGGAAAAGGGAAAAAAACGTAAAAAAAAAAAGGAAGCAAAAAGTAATACAAAAGAACGAAAAAGAAAAAGAGAGGAGAAGTCAGAAAAGAAGTACGAAAAAGCAAAACAAAAAAAGAAAGAAGGAAAGAAAAGTCAGCACAAAGAAAAAGATTTAAAAAAAAAGGAGTCAAGAAGTAGTAGAATAACGAGAAAGAGAAAGGGAATTGAAGACGGAGTTCGAGATTTTATTCGCGGTTCCGAGTTCGAGATTCTAGAAAAGTTAGTATTTCTAGCTTTGAAAATCAGTTGATTGCGTTTGCGATTTTATTGTAAAAAGCTTCACAAAAAAGGTAATATTCGAATTTTATTCATCAATATGAAAGTTGTTGGTTATGGTTATTTCTATTTTTAATATCATTCTTGCTGGTCTTATTTAACTCTTATAATGATATTGCAAAATTATTTTAATTTTTTAATCGAGTGTGTTGACATGAGTATAGAGAAATTAAGGTGGTGAATGGTAGAAATAATTTGCGTGTTGATAGTTTATAACCTGGTTTGTATAAAAAGAATATGTTGTGAATGTGTTATCAACTTTGCGAATACTGTTTAGTTTAAATTTATACATGCATTTCATTTTTCATACATATAAAAGTTCATTACATTAATTATGTTTAAGGTCATGAATGCAATAGTCAGTTACTTAGATTCCCAAATTTTATTTCTATAATATTTATTTTGTTAATTAGATTACATCTCAAAGTGGTAGAGTTTTGACCAATTCAAGTCCTTCCACCAAGTTTATTTATATTCTTATTGTCGGAAATATATAAACTCAATATGAAATAGTTGCCTCTTTTCTTAAAATTTGAAGTCAAAAGGAAATATCCCGTAAGAAGATTCCATGAAATATTTTTCACATCCCACATAAAAATGAAAAAACAAAGATTCAAGCCCTCTCTTATGATTTGGCTATTCTATTTTCTCTTGGATCTAGTATTCCAAACAACTCTTTAAATAAGCTTATGTACCCTCTCTACTTCATTAAAATCTCAACCTAACATAATTAGCAGTTTCAAGGTATAAACAATTGGAGTGGAAAAACTATTTATAAGGTAGCGAGATGAATTATGAACTAATTTAAGACTCGTTGCAATAATTAATAATAATAAAAATATACAAATACATATCTCAAATCTAAAAATACACAAAATAATTAAATATTCTAAATACCATATTAGCCCATGTGTTCATACCGAACCATGGATTGATATGCTTAAATAATAAAAGGATTATGTGCGTATTTTGCGTCTCGATGTATTTAAATTAAAAATAATTATATTGTAACCATGTGTACATTCCCGTACCTTTACATCCAACTTCAAAGAAGAGTACCTTGTGTGCATACTGCATCTTGGTGAACATAATTAATAAAAATATAATAATTAATTAAGCGGTAATAAATAAGTCATAATCAATAAAATAAAGAAAAGCTAAAAATTGATTTAAGCCTTACATTAGTCAATAAAGCAACCGTGCTAGAATCACGGGACTCGAAGGGTGCCTTACACCTTCCCCTCGATCAACAGAATTCCTTACTCAGCCTTCTGTTTCGTAGACCATAATTAAGAGTCAAACCTTTCTTTTGAAAGAGGATTCAAATAATAGGTGACTTGGAACACCAAAACTCAATTCCAAGTGGAGACTCTAAATAATAAATAATCCCTTTTCAAAACGTCACTTCAATTGGAAAAACTCTTCTAACTCAATTTCGTAATAGGATTTTTTGGAGAAAAAAGAGGTGTGACAGCAGACGATCTAGATTCTCGAACCATTTAAATGTTGTTTGTTTTGTTCTAGAGAAGGCACACTGAAATTGTTTGAATTAAGATTTTTGTTGTTTCTGTATGTCTGTTGAATGGCCCTGAATACTGTAATATTACTTAATAGCTCATCTTAAGGGATTTTGATGATGGGGAAGGGATAAATGACAAGATTTTTTCAAATTTAGTAACACAGGATTTAAAGGTTTTAATTTGATAATAAAAGCTTATTAAATGGCTTAGGATAAGTGGTATGCCAGCACTGGTTGTCAGGGCACGCCTGGATTAAAATATAGGCTGCCCATACCAGTTGAACTAAAATAATAGAAAATGGGAGTAATAGGGAACTGACACTCTCTTTTAGTATCTTGAGAAGTGGGAAAATCAGAGAGTGATGGGGGATTTATTTTCTTAATTGGTTAAGTGTTCTTAAGGGCTAGAAAGGGGTAGAGTTTGGGTATAAATACATAGGTATAGAGGGAGATAGGGATTAGGAAAAACTTTGAGGCACAAAGCAAGACAATTGGGAAATTGATTGATTGAATAGGCTGGGTTGATTAATTCGAAATGCACAACATGTTCATTGGGGTCGGTTATCCCGTTCAGATAAGTCTTTTTCTTTCTCAAACAATCTTCTAAAGGAAGATCTTCTCCTTTTTTTCGAAGTCATCATATTACATTTCTTTTGGCTAAGACTTTTCCAATAATAGTTTGTTTTTAACAAATAAGTAGGGTTTTCAGAGTTTACTGCCATATTCCAAAGTGGTGCAAAGTAAAATGGGGCTAGGATATGCTGAAAAGAAGGTGAAGGGATGTAAGAGTCGTCATTGATAAACCAAACGATAGAGTGGTGGAGATTCCATGAAAAATATAGGACCGGATAAAAATCCAAAGGGGAAAACAACAGTTGGAAAGTTTACGGATAAGGAAGTAGTCAAAGTATCGGAGAATCTCGACCAAGTTCAAGGAAGTCGAACAAGGCAGAATATGGAAAGGAGCGAGGGGAAAATCATCCCCAGCAAGAGTATCACAACCAGCAACACATTTTAAACTTACAAGATTTTTTTTTGATTGAAACAGGGGCAGAAAATCTTGGTTGTTTCGGAGAAACCCACCATAAGGAAAGGCAAGCACCAAACAGATGTACTCAGTTATCAAACTGGGGCAGAAGAAATTCCCTTTCCTTGTGTCTATTTTTGTTGAAATCAGGCACCCATCGGAAGAACGGGTAAAATAACACGGCTTTTAGGGGAAGAAGAATGGTTTAAAGTTTTGAAGTCAGGAGCCCGCCTGGAGAATAGAGGTGTACCTTTTAAGTTTTGAAGGTAGAAGCTTGCCTGGAGAACAAAGGTGTACCTTTTAAAGTTTTGAAGTCAGGAGCCCGCCTGGAGAACAGAGGCGTACATTTTAAGTTTTGAAGTCAGGAGCCCGCCTGGAGAACAAAGGCGTACCTTTTAAGTCTCAGCAGTCAGGACCCTGCCTGAAGAATAGAGGGAGTATAATTCAAATTTCAGTTTTCAAGTTTTATTAATATTTAGTAAAAATGACACGCGCCAGCTACCAAACTGGGGCAGAAAAGTTTCTTTGTTTTGTCAATTGTTGTAGAAGTCAGGAGTCCGCCTGGAGAACAGAGGCATACATTTTAAATTTCAGCAGTCAGGAGACCGCCTAGAGAACAGAGGCATACAATTCAAATTTTGAAGTCAGGAGTCCGCCTGGAGAATAGAGGCATACCTTTTAAAGTTTCAGCAGTGAGGACCCCGCATGAAGAACAGAGGGAGTATAATTCAAATTTTAGCTTTCAAATTCTTATTAATATCTGGTAATATGTTGCCCATTGACCAAACTGGGACAGAAAAGTTTCTTTGTTTCGTCAATTGTTAGGAGCCCGCCTGGAGAACAGATGCATACATCTTAAATTTCAGAAGTTAGGAGCCCGCCTGGAGAACAAAGGTGTACATATTAAGTTTAGAAGTCAGGAGCCCGCCTGGAGAACAGAGGTATATATTTTTAAGTTGTTGAAGTTGGGAGCCCGCCTGGAGAACAGAGGCGTACCTTTTAAAGTTTTAAAGTTAGGAGCCCGCCCGGAGAAGAGAGGCGTAACTTTTAAAGTTTTAAAGTCAGGAGCCCGCCTGGAGAAAAGAGGCGTACCTTTAAACGTTTTAAAGTTAGGAGCCCGCCTGGAGAACAGAGGTGTACATTTTAAAGTTTTGAAGTCAAGAGCCCGCCTGGAGAACAGAGGTGTACGTTTTTAAGTTTTAAAGTCAGGAGCCCACCTGGAGAATAGAGGAATACAATTAAAGTAAAGAATTCAGGAGTCCGCCTGGAGAACAGAGGTGTACCTTTTAAAGTTTTTGAAGTCAGGAGCCCGCCTGGAGAACAGAGGTGTACCTTTTAAAGTTTTGAAGTCAGGAGCTTGCCTGGAGAACAGAGGCGTACCTTTTAGGTTTTTGAAGTCAGGAGCCCGCCTGGAGAACAAAGGCGTATCTCTCAAGTTTGAAGTCAGGAGCCCTGTAACGACCTGACCGGTTGTTTTGAGTACCAGAGCTCTGTTCAGCAGTCGGAGGCCATGAACGCGTGGTCAGAATTTGATTTCACGAAGTCCAGAGTTGATTTGGGAAGAGAATTCTCATTTCGAAAGCTTAAAGTTGAAAAAATGAGCTAGGATTTGAATTTCAAGTAAACGACCTCGGAATCGAAATCTGAAGATTCCATCAGGTTCGTATGATGATTCTGGACTTGGGCGTATGCCCGGATTGGGTTTTGAATAACCCGGGAGCGGTTTGGCGCCTATTATGGAACTTAGTATTTTAGAAGAAATTTCATAAGTTTGGCTTGAAGAGCATTTTAGTGTTATCAAAGTCCGTTTGGAATTCTGAGACTGTGAATAGCTCCGTATAGTGATTCTGGAGTTGGGGGCACGATCGGAAGTGAATTCGGAGGTCCGTAGACCAATTTGAAGCCGTTTGACTAAAGATAGAAATTTGAAGGTTTTGAAGAGTTTGACCGGGGGGTTGACTTTTTGACATCGGGGTCGGAATCAAATTCCGGAAGTTGGAGTAGGTCTGTAATGTCAAATATGACTTGTGTGCAAAATTTGAAGTCAGTCGGACGTGATTTGATATGTTTCGGCATCGGAAATAGAAGTTGGAAACTTCAAAGTTCATAAAGCTTGAATTGAAGTGTAATTCATGAATTAAGAATTGTTTGATATGATTTGAAGCCTCGAGAAAGTCCTAATGTGTTTTGGGACTGGTTGGTATGTTTGGTTGGGGTCCCGGGGGCCTCGGGTGGATTCCGGGTGGCCAACGGATCAAAATTTGGAAATTTGGAAGGCTGAGTGTGCTGCTTCCGTCATAACCGCATCTGCGGTTCTTGGACCGCAGATGCGGTCAAAATCTCACAGAAGCGGAAGGGCCAAGGCCCAAGGAAAACCAGAGAAGCGGCCCAGGGACTGCAGAAGCAGTTCCGCTTAAGCGGCTCCCAGACCGCAGAAGCGGTCAGCCCCCTCAAGCCCAAAACTGCAGAAACGGTTAGAAAGTAGCAGAAGCGACATCCGCAGAAGCGTAAATTGTGTCGCAGAAGCGAAAGGAGGCTAGGCCAGCGTTAAGCCGCAGAAGCGGCATTTTATCCGCAGAAGCAGAACCGCATAAGCGGTTATAATTCCGCAGAAGCGGAAATTGCTGGAGCAGTAAGGTTGTTTTAAATCGGGATTTTGGTTCATTTTCCTCATTTCTCACTTCATGGGACGAATTTTGGAGAGCTTCAAAGAGGAATTTCGTCCTCTATGTTAAGGTAAGTCATCCCCATTACTTTTAAGTTAAATACATTGATTATGTATGAGATTAAGCATGGAAATTAGTGTAAAGATTGGGATTTTGGTTGGAAACCTAGAAAATTATAAAACTTGGATTTTAGCCACGATTTTGAGTATGGAATTAGGATAAAATCATATATGTGAATTCCTAAGGTCATGGGTAACTTTTACCTTCGAGAAAATTTGGATTTCGGGCACGTGGGACCGAGGGTATTTTGGTCAACTTTTCGTTCGGGGGTTAGGAATTGTTGTAAATTGAGTTGTAAGGTATAGTTGAACATATATTAATGAATTTGTATGATCATTGGCTAGTTTCGGGGCGTTGTGCGTTGGTTCAAGCCTTCGGAAGGATGTAGAATGCCGGTGGCAGGTCTTCGGAGCGAGGTGAGTCTCCTTTCTAATTCTGTGAGGGGAAAATTACCCCATAGGTGAGTTAAATTGATTATATGCTCCTAGTTGTGGGGGCTACGTGCGCACGAGGTGATGAGAGTCCGTGCGTAGCAACTATTATGCTATTGTCCGGGTAGTTTAGGACTCAAAAGCATGCTTTATGAGAAATGAATGTGAAATCATTGATAGCTCAGATTGCTTAAATCACATTAAATCAATAATTGTATTTTCTAAAAGACTTAAGCTTCGTTTTCTCAAATTAAGAAAGAGAATTGACCTTTCCTGGATATTTGCTCCAAGTTGAATTCCTGACTTTTTATCTGTCCGTGTCTGTTTATTTTGGAACGGGCCGAACGCCTCGGCATATTAATAGATGAAATCTATAGGCGCGCCGTCGACCCTCGGCAAGTGCACATTTATTTCTGTTGGATCGGGCCGTCGCCTCGGTATGATTTGCGCATGCCTGTTTTACTGCCTGAACTTGATTAAGTTATTGTCGCCCTTTTGTGGCTTAAACATATTTGGATTTATGTTATAAAAGATA
>MU689517.1:60620-87717 GCA_026770625.1 Nicotiana glauca | reverse complement strand
ATAGAAGGAAGTAGAGATGAAGTATTAAATAAAATACCCATTATTTTAAATTTAGAAGAGGATCCTAAAACCTATGGTGAGGCTATGGCTTCGCAAGATTCTTCTTTCTGGAAAGAAGTTGTACATGATGAAATGGATTATCTTTTATCAAATGGTACATGGGTATTGGCAGATTTACCTTCTAATACTAAACCTATTAGGTGTAAATGGGGTTTTAGAAGAAAATACAATAGTGATGGTTCTCTATAAACATTTAAAGCTAGATTAGTAGCCAAGGGATTTAAACAAAAGGCAGGAATAGATTATGTTGACACATATGCTCATATGGCCAGGATTACCTCAATAAGAGTATTATTTGCTTTGGCATCAATATATAATCTAAATGTCCATCAAATGGATGTTAAGACGGCATTCTTAAATGGTGATCTTGATGAAGAAGTTTATATGGAGCAACCCGAAGGGTTTGTGCTTCCTGGAAATGAGAAAAAAGTTTGTAAATTAGTTAAATCCTTGTATGGATTAAAACAAGCTCCAAAACAATGGCATAAAAAATTTAATAGTGTTATATTATCAAATAATTTTAAACATAACGGAGTAGATAAATGCATTTATTCCAAATTCACAAAGGACTATAGAGTGATAGTATGTCTTTATGTTGATGACATGCTAATCATAGGAACTAACATGCAAGGCATAAATGAAACTAAGAAGTATTTAACTTCTCAATTCAAAATGAAAGATTTGGAAGAAGTTGATATCTTAGGTGTAAAAGTTAAAAGACATAGTGGGGGTTTTGCCTTATGTCAGTCTCATTATATTGACAAGGTTCTTTTCAAATTTAATCATTTGGGTATTAAAGAATTTAATACTCCGTTTGATGCTTCTAGCAAGATGGTTGAGAGCCCGGAAGATCTGTTAGTCAATTAGACTATGCTAGTACAATTGGTAGTTTAATGTATGCTATGCATTGTACTAGGCCAGATATTACCTTTGCGGTTTGTAAATTGTCAAGGTATACTCACAACCCAAGTGGTGATCACTGGAAAGGTATAGTAAGGGTACTTGGTTATCTGAAAAAGACAAAAACTTTTGCCTTGTATTATAATAGATTTCCTTCAGTGTTAGAAGGATATTGTGATTCTAGTTGGATAACTAGTGTTGGTGATAACAAGTCAACGTCTGGGTGGATATTCACTTTAGGCGGAGGAGCAATTTCGTGGGCTTCTAAGAAACAGACGTGTATTACTCATTCCACAATGGAATCTGAGTTTATTGCTTTAGCAGCTGCAGGAAGAGAAGCAGAATGGCTGAGAAATTTATTGTTAGATATAAAGTTGTGGCCACAACCAATGCCAGTTGTTCTCTTGCACTGTGATAGTGAAGCAACTATGTCTAAGGCATTTAGCAAAATATACAATGAAAAATCTAGACATATTGCTTTAAGACATGAGTACATAAGACAATTAATTTCGGATGGAATTATTACTGTTATGTACATCAAGTCTAAAGACAACCTTGCTGACCCATTCACTAAAGGACTTGCGAGGGATATGATAATAAGCACAACAAGTTCTATGGGTCTAAGGTAATTTAAATTTGTCACTAGTAACAGGAACCTTACCTTTCTTATTGTTCAACAATGTTAAAGGTTTAAAAGGTAATAACAAGTTATAGTTGTGACATATAGCAGGTACTGAAAATTAGTACCTAGAAAAGGAGGATGAGTATAAAAAATACTCTTAATGAAGAAGCAGAGTTCGGTTTAGGAACTAAAGAAGTCCATGTTAAGGATTTGGTTAAATCTTCACCTATGTAAACACAAGAAATGGTGCCGCTTCGATCAAAGTTTGGTATATAAAACTTGATAAGTGTTTATGAATTCAGGAAATAGCACAAGGCCATAATTGAGTGCTAAAACTCACGGTGAACAAATTGTGAAGTTGGTACGATTTATGTGTATAAAGCTTTTCCGTCTTGTCAAATAAGAATTGTGGTTTAATAGAACTTAATCCAACCATCAATTTCGACAAGGTCTTGAATAATTTATACAAGTAGTAGGTTTAAATCGAAAGATACCTACTATACGCATGAATCTTATAAACAACATCAATTACTAACTAAGTGGGGGATTATTATATTAGTTAGTGTTTTGATGGGAGTATTTGAAAAGAGGTAATTTTTTATTTTTAAAAGGTGCCTATTGGCAAAGGTTTTGATTTTTAAAAGAGGTGACTTTTTATTTTTAAAAGGTGCCTATTGGCAAAGGTTTTAATTTTGAAAAGAGGTGACTTTTTATTTTAAAAAAGGTGTCTATTGGCAAAGGTTGAGTCTGTTAGTCCTAACAGACACCTAAAGGGCTTATAAATACCATTTGCCTCTCCAAAACAAAATCATCAGAAAAAGCAACAAAATATCTTCTTCTTTTCTGCTATTCTCAATTCACAAAATTTGTTATAGTAGAAATTCGAGTTAATTGCTGGTGCTCGAATTTCAGGGGCTTTGTAAAATCCTGGAAGAATTCTGCCATAATCCCTGCAGCAACGATATTGGGAGGCTTAAATTCCTTAAGGACAGTGACTACACTATCAAAGCCTGATTATTTCGTTCCTATATTCTGTTATATTTTTCTAACCCTATTAAAAGCATTTTTTTTGTAACAGAAAAATCACTTAACTATGTCTATAGTTACCCACAGGTCGCAGGTCAATGTATTAGCAAGTTTTTCTTTTAGTGTGTACCACATGTTTATTTCATTTTCATATCCCACAGGCCGCAAGTCAATGTATTAGCAAGTTTTTCTTTTAGTGTGTACCACATGTCTATTTCATTTTAGTTATACGTGTTTGATCCAAAAATTGGTTTTGAGATTGAATAATTGAATTTGTATTTTTAAGGGTCCCTAGTAATTTGTTTGGTTTGCTACACTCGTAGGTAATGAATAACGATAAAAAGAAAGAATAAAATATATTTAAAAAAGGAATAATTCGCCGGATAAAACTTTTGTTATTCCTAGTTTCGAGCGGCCTCCGTTCACAAGTTTGGCTGAATTACAGAGCTTGATTAGAGAAAAGAACTAGCACAAGATGATATTTCAAAGTTTTTCTGTGATGACCCGGCCATCGTCACGTGAGTTACCGCCCCGTTTTCCCCATATTATATTGCTCTATGTTTCAATATCAGTATTTGAATGGATCGGATATAATTGAATTGGTTTTAGTTGGAAATGAGGCACTTAGCCTCTTAGAAGGAAGCTTGTTTTAGAAAAGTCAACCGGAAGTTGACTATGTAGTTAGAGGGCTCGGATGTGAATTCTGGTGATTCGGTTACCTTTGGGGGATGATTTGTGACTTAGGAGTGCGATCGGAATTGAATTTGGAGGTCAGGTGTAGAATTAGGCTTGAATTGGCGAAGTTTGAAATTTGGCAAATCTCGGTTGATAGGTGAGATTTTGATCCGAGGGTCGGAATGGAATTTCGAGAGTTGCAGTAGCTTTGTTAGGTGATTTTGGATATGTCTGCAAAGTTTCAGGTCATTCGGACGTCGTTTGGTCGAGTTTTTGATTGAATGCGTATTGCGGAAGTTTTGAAGAAAACTAGGCTTGAATTCGATGTGATTTAATGGTTTTAGCGTTGCTTGACATATTTTGAGGATTAGAAAAAGTTTGAATAAGGTTTTAGGATGTGTTGGTGCTTTTGGTTGAGGTCCCGGGGGCCTCGGGGTGATTTCAGATGGTTAAACGGGAATTTTGGAAGCATGCAACAGGTCTGATCTTCTGGCTTCTGGTATTTCCGCATTTGCGAAAAAGGAGCCGTAGGAGCGGTTTCGCAGATGCGGCTATGGGGTCGCAAAAGCGGTCCTTGAGGGGCATGGTATATTCCGCAGAAGTGGAAATCTGCCTGCAAAAGCGGACACCGCAAAAGCGGATTTTGATCGCAGAGGCGGTCCTGGGGAAATAGTGGAGACCGCATAAGCGGTCATGGTGATCGCAGAAGCGGCAACCGCAGGTGCGGTTTAAGACCGCAGAAGCGGTCCCGAAGATTTTAAGTGAAATCGCATAAGCGGTTATTTGGTCGCGTGTGCGGGACCGCAGGTGCGGTTAATTGACCGCATAAGCGGAAAGCGACCTGGAATTAAAGTGAACAATGTTCACGAATTGGAAAAAGAGAAGGAAAATATTTTGGACTTCGGCTTAGGCGATTCTTGGGCGATTTTGGAGAGAATATAAAGGGGTTTCATCAGGTAAGAATTATTGGAATCAGATTATGTTATTATGGTGTAAAAACATGGATTAATCACTGAATTTCAAGGAATTAAGGGTTAAAAATGGAGGTTAGAGCTTGAAACTTAAGAGGGCTTGAATTGATGATTTGAGGGGTCAAATTGACTCCGATTCTTGTGTATTTTATATGTACGGACTCGTGGAGAGACGAGGATTCCGGTGATCTGAATTTCATAATTTTTTGAGAAGTGGGCCCGGGGCTCGGGTTTTTCCAACTTCGTATTTTTGGGTGTTTTTCGAGTTCTTTCAATTGGGTTATGTTCCAGTAACCTATTGTAATGTATTCGTTGTGGTTTTGACCAGATTCGACAGGCGAGGAGGCGGATTTGAGAGAAAAAGGCATAGCGGACTATTCTTGTGGCCGGCTTGAGGTGAGTAATAGATGTAGATGATGACCTGAGGGTTTGAAATCCCGGTATATCACACTGTGACGCTATATTGAAGCGAGACACGTACTCTACGGCGAGTGCGAGGTCGTCTGTGATTGGGGACTATGGCTTAGTCCGACCGTGTATTATTCATACTATGTTATTGGTTAGAAATTGGTTGGTAAACATACTTGGATTGTTATGAGTATATTTGGGCTGTATGCCGATTATTTGGATCCCTTAGGGATTATTATCACTGTTTCCATGATGTTTAGCATGTTTTCATGATATCAGTCCTGAGTTAAACACTGTAACAAAATGACTAGCAAAGTTTTAAGGTTTTAAACACTAAATCTATAATTTTTGATAGTTGGAACTGAAAATGGTAAGTTTGACTGTGCCCGTGTGGCTTGCATGCATATAACTGGACTGATTGTGGATCGGGCTGCACGCCACATCGAATGTTATGATGATATTGTGCTTGGGCTGTAGGAGCCCCTCCGGAGTCTGAACCCCCACAGTGAGCGCGGGTACCCAAATATATTGGGCTGCGCGCTGCAGCGGTCATGTGCATTGCATTGCATTCATGCATAGATGTCTATCTGCTTTGCCGGTTATTACCTGATGTTGTTCCAGCGTTAAGTGTGTACAATTATTGGTTTTAGCTTTGCATTATTATATTTCGGGATTTCTTACTGTCAGCCATTATATATGTCTATTACCACTGAGTTGGAAGTACTCACCTTACTCCCTGCACCATGTGTGCAGATTCAGGTATTCTGGGAGCTTAGTTGAGCTGTTTGCTGCTTCCAGAGCTTTCAGGAGTTATCGAGGTAGCTGCCTCACGTCCGCAGGACCCGGCTCCTCCCTTATCCCTTTTATCTTTCCGCATTTTAGAACATCAGTATTACTGAGGATTTATTTTTACTTTGTGTTATTAGAGGCACTAGACTCATGACCCCAGGTCTTTTGGGAGTTTTATTGGTGTTATCATGATTTTCAGTATTGTCCCTATCTATCAGTCGAATCATTAAGCCTTGTTAACTGTTATAAACAATTAATTAACCGGTATTGAGCTTCATGCTCGGATTAAGTGGTTGGGCTTGCCTAGCAATTGTTGTTGGGCGCCATCACAACCGGAATTGAGGTCGTGACATTTTCTTCCCTTTTTAATGATTCCCTCATTCTAAGTGTAGGCGCCACTTTTTTAGCAATGAGAAGAGAATTCACCTTCTGAGTTTTGCGCTAGCACACCAGTGTGTTAGGTAGTGGGAGTGGGATCCTCGATAGTAGCTTCCATTTCGTAAATATTCACGAATAAGGATAAGATTGACCGGGTCTCTGAACTTATTCGACTACATCTTCAAATACTTGACCCTTCGACCATAACCTCTAAATTTGACAATGGGTCCCGTTGCTCGATCTATAGGTCTCAATCACCATGTAAGGCTTTTCAATCAGGACGCATGGAGAGGTTAATTTTTATCTATACAATCAGTTTCCCCCACTTGTAGGGCGATTCAATAACAAATGCTCGATAAGTGGTAGTCTTCTTCTCTCTGTAGGAGTCGATTTTGTAGAGGATTCTTACTTTGCAAGAAGATTTTCATTGAAATCCAAATCCAATCTTTAGGATTGATGCGACTCATGTGCAATCCACTATTAATACAGAATGATATGTGGCCGTTTCTCGTTGGACTCTTCACATGTTACGATTTTTAGGCAATAGTGACTACTTATGATAGAGAACCTTTTCCCATAGTGGTGGACTGGTTATTGAAGGAGAATTTTCTTGCTTATATATTGGACTGTGGGTCTTTCTATTAACTCAAATCTTTTTAATGATCATCTTCTCTGTTTTTCTTGCTTAATTCCTTTACTTTCAATTCAACTCTTCCTTCTTTTATCTCACTGCTTGTAATAATTCACATGGATCCCCATCACTTCAGTCTCTCTTAAATGGACGACCAGCCTTTTACACTTTTGGCCAATGGTGATTTTTCACCTCTACCAAGAAATGTCCCCTCTTCTAAATTCATCGCTTCTGCGGGGACTTCACTTGCTGATCCTTCCGATAAAAAAGCTTCCAAATCTCACAAAAGCAAAAAAGGGGAAGCAGACTTCTAAGCCTCCGATCAATTTTTTTTATTTTTTGCAAGAAGTGTTTTGGAGTTTTTCTTATTGCCAAAAGTTAAATCTATATCTACATCTATATCTAAATTTATATCTATATCTATCTATATCTATATATCTATATACTATATTAAAAGCAATAAGGTTTTATCGAAATGCCGTCGCCTTTTTATCCTTTTAAAATGACACTAGACAAAATAGTCATTTAATTATTATCCTAATATTTAGGACTTTAAAAGAAACTAAAATTTGATTATTAGATTTTTCCTTATTGAATTAAGTAAGAAACCCTAATATTAAGGACTTTAAAATAGATATTATTTAAGAGAATTAAGAGTATTACATTTCTTTTCCTTGTATACTCACGTGATTTCCATAGAAATATGTTTACATTGATTCCTTTTATTAGGGAACCTATAATTCTTACATGTTTCTATATACAGTTACTACTAAAGCAAGATGTTTTCTACCTAACTAGTATATGTACCCGCGCGATGCGCGGACAATTGATGAACTTAATCATGAATATACAGGTTTATTAAATAATTATAAAATTTAGCTTATTGTAAAATAATATTGTAAAGCTTACCTGAGAAAATTCTAACATATTTGGCAAGTCGAAAGGTTATATAAGTTAATACTAATAAAAAAAATATATATATATATAAGCTTTGTTCTTGTCTAAATTTGTTAACCATAACATTTAACATTATATAATTTACTTTATTTGTTTTACAAATTATCAAAATCATAAATATCCTCACACAATCTCTGTCATCCTCTTGTATGTATCTTTAACTATAATTTTCTTAGTTAGTTTTTTAATTTAGTACTTCACCTACAATAAATAATAATTTGGAACTACTTATATATTGTTTTCAATATGATATATTTTAGTTTTAATTATTTATAAATCAACATTTGAATTTAAATTACATTTGTTTTTATTCAACATTTATTAAGATTTTAATTAAATGACCTTATCTGTAAAGTATATTCTGTTAAACCATAATTTAAAGACTTTCCCATAGCAAACTTTTATATATATATATATATATAATTTTTTTTTTTTTTCTTGTTCCATTTTATCGTGTTTGCATTTTTAGATACCTTCTCATACAATTATTTATTAGTATTTCACTTATGTTCTTGCCTATCATTCCTCTTTTAATGTAATACAAACAAAAAATTTATACTCCTTAATTAAATCTAAATTACTTTCATAATTTTATTTTATTACTCCAAATTTCTTCATCATTTAAACTTATAAAATATATTTTTTCAACCGCTATAAATAATACAAATCAATCCAAACTTGAGATAGGCCTAAGAATATTGGTGACATCTAACATTATAATTTAACAATCTTTTAGCAGGACTATACTTGATTGCTTGAACTTTTTATAACTTCAGTGATTTGATTCATTATTATCTTATAAATTATATCGATATTTTAAAATATTATATTAAAATCATATGCAACATGATAATAAAATTTTCAAAAATAAACTTGAGATGGCTCATGATCTTACAAAATAGTTTGTATATTATTTCTCATTTTAGACTCTTAACGTATTTGTATGCTCATACACATCTTCATCGAATATCCTGACTAAATTATATTGAGATTTCTAAATTTAATAAATTAAATGGATTAATAAAAAAATATTAACATAGAAAAAAATACTAACGGGACAACACATAAATTAATGCACGGAATATTAAACAATTTTCAAAAAGCTTAATGTTTACTAAATCATACCTTAATTATTGTGACTTCATCATTAACCTCATAACCAATACATGATAAGACTATAAGTTGCTTAAAATTGCAATAAAAAATAAAACCATAACTTTTTGAATACAAAATAATAAAAATTACTTGACCAAATATATTAACAAAGACATAAAATTAAATATCAAAAAAATATGTCTATAAAAACACACTTTTGCTACAACAATTTCACATGCGTCCTTATAATAATTAGCCGTTATGGTTCCAAGTTTCTTAAAAGTTTTAAAAATTATATATTATCGTGATCATATAGTCCAGAATAAATGTTACACAACTGCACAATGATGTAACTTGTAGAAGAACATTACTTGATAATGATTTACTGTGATCCTCTAAACTTTTCGCAGCTGATTAGCTTCTTCATCAAAAAGAACAAAAGTAATATCCCCAATATTATCTTTCACCTTCACATGTATCTTGAATCTTGTCAAGCCATTCCCTCTGAAGCGTTTGACCATTGCTGAGATTCTGAGAATAAAGAAAGCAAAAGACAAGAAGAAAAAAACCATAAGGTTACCGAGAAAAAAGAAAATAAATTGGAAATAAGAGAGAAAAATTGTAAGGGATGGGTTTAGGATAAATATGAGAGATTGTAACTGCTTTCAATTCAAATTCAAAATAATAATTAAAAGTTATTTTTTTAAGTTTACAAAATTAATATAAACAATTTGCAATTTTTTTGCTATAAAGGAGTAGTTCAACTACGTTAGTTTAATATTAAAAAGTTTGATAACTTCTAAAAAAAGTCTTGAATGTACCCAAGATTACGGCTGCACGGTTTTAACTTCAGTTCAGATTTTGCATATTTCAAATAAAATTTAGAATTTTTTATTAAGACATTTGATAGCTTGAATTAATTTTTTAAAGAATCTTTATATAATTTAGCAAAAAAAATGGTAACAATTTATTTATAAAATTTCTTAAAAAAGAATAGGGTGGAATTAATTACTGACTATTAAGAGAATATTTAAGGGGGAGGCGTGACTTATCAGTTTCTTTAAGAGCGGTTAAGAAAGAATAATGTGCCACTAATGTAGCTTTCGTTTTCCTGAAAATAAGGAGGCAAAATGTATGTTATTGGATTTTAAACATTTCAAAAGTTGGGACAACATACAGGAGAGAAAATGGTGCAAACCTTTCGGAGCATTCATAACTAAACAACAAATTTTTAATTTGAGTTTAGAAATAATTAAATAACTAACCCTAAAATTACTACATGTATTTTTTTTCCTTTTAATAAAATATATAAATATAGATACATACTATGTATTGAGCGTCTTAACTTCTCCCTATATTAACTTCTCCCTATATTAACTTCTTCAAATTCTTTTTCTATGATTCAAAAATAATATATTTATATTTTTACACTATTACTCAAAAATAGAAACTCAAAACAGATATTTACTTTTTGTAAATTGCGTGGAATACTTTATCGTATAAGTCAAATGCATATGTTCCATGTTTCAAGGAAAAATATTTATATTTCTGGGCCATTACTCAAAAACATAGATTCCCCCTTTATTAACAAATTCTATCTAGAAAATTAATATTAACTAACTATGTGCATAACTATGCCCAGACGTGGGACTCTTAAAAATAGCTGAAACATGTAATGCTTTAAAACGTAGGACTCTCAAGGGAAATAACTCAAATAAATAAATGCTTTAAAAGCTTCAAAATAACTTTTTGTTTATAATTTTTTTTTGAATCTCCAAGCTTATTGGAGTTTTGTCTTAAAGCTTGACACGTGTCGATATGTTGGGTTGACACTTGGCACAATAATATGGCTTTGCTTCTCCTATTCTATATAGATAGATTAAATATTTGCTCTAATTATTAAATATAGTTTTCAATATTACATAAAACCGATAAATAGAATAATATATTATTCTCGAGTAGGAGAAAAGTTTGAAAATAATTTGTATCTTCTATACTATCAAAAAAGAATAAAATCTCAACAAATAATTAAGTCTTTGAATTAATAAAGCAGCAAAAAAATCAATTCAATTTTGTTTTAAAATTATTATGTAAGTAAACTTATTTGTCAAGTTGATAAAACTCTAAAGGTACAAATTATTTTACACAATAAGAGCAATTGCTGTGAAAAGAAATAGAGAAAATTTTATTATAATATAGTATTAAAAGTTAAATTGCTAAAATGTTAAGTTGAAGCAATAAGGATATAACATAAGATAAAAAAAAATTACAAAAAATGCCCTTATCATTTTTCTTTCTTTTTATATTTATTTTAATAAATGATAGCTCCCGACATTTTTCATATAGTATTACATCATTTTTTATAATTCAATATTAGCTATTTCATACTTATATTGTTATTTATCTATAGGTTTCCAGGAGCTACAGTTCTATCTCTACACTTACAAATTTCTAAAAGACCCAAAGTATCAAATTCTTCAATTTATTTTATTATTTTTGAATAAATATTGTAAAGTATTTTTTTTATTATTTGTTTATAGTATTTGGTAATAAAGATAACAGTAATTTCATAAGATATATATTATCTCATAAATCATAATAAGACATATAAAGACTTATGTGGAGTAGAATTTCTTTGTTTAATGAGCTAGCTTAGTGAGATTAACATTCATTATATTTAGAAACTTACATATTTTTTAAAAACTATATGTCTATTGATATAGGTACACACGCAAAGCGCGTACCCTTAGAACTAGTCTATATTAAAAGTACGAAAACCTTTAGCGAAATGTCGTTCTTTACTCTTGAAAAATAAAGTTTACACTAAACAAAAAAGTCATTCAATTATTCACCTAATATTTGAATTTTAAAATAAACTATAACTTTATTATTATTAAATTTTTTCTTATTTGAATTTTATTAAAAAATCCTAATATTTAGGACTTTAAATTCAAGTCAAATTTGTCTTTCATAAATTATTTACTTTTTAAATTAATGAGCTTTAATTTACACGTAACTCCAAATTTTGATAATATTGCTTCGTTGTTAGTATTTGTTTATTTTTGATTTTTGATTTTCTAGTCTCTTCCCCAATTCGTTCGAAAAAAAAACCCCTTCTCCGGCAAAACCGAGCGGCGTGTGCAGCAAGCTCAGACGGCGATTTCGCAGGTTCGTTCTATTTTCTAGGGCTATGAAAGAGAGATAAGAATTTATTCTTATTTTTTAAAATGGTAAATGAAAGGAAAAGCAGAAACTATAAGTTGGTTTTCTAGAGAAAGGGGAAAGAGTTTGGCTATATTCTTATATATATACAGTGCATAGCTATGATCTGAAATTGAATGTTGTAGATTTATTTTCACAAGTTTTGTAGGTTATTCAATCTCTTGAAGAAGTCTTGACAACCATCAAAATGTATAGAAAAGGTACGTATTTTGGTGCTCTAATTTGATCTCGTTCGTTTATTATTTATTCTTAAAGCTTATGGCTTTTATTTTATTTGAGGCAAGATGTTTTGTGATGCTCATGTGATTGTAATGCCTAGTCGCTGATGCGGTTCTTGAATTTAAAATTTAGGGTTTCTGAATTCTAACCCTTTGGAGTTCTAATTACATGATTTTTAAGGTTATGCAAAAGGGTAAATCCTTTTTTATCTTCTGCCAAACGTTATTATAATGTGAAAGTCCTAGGGTTTAATGGTCGAGCGTGGTAGTGACTAGTGATAGTGCTTTATTCTAGTCTAGGAGGGCTTTGATCATGGTTTACATCCCGATAATTGAGCTACTATTTTTTCCCTTGTTCACAGTCAAAAGAAAAAAACGAATGTAATGTTCAAAGCTTTGCGCTCATCTTTAACTTTCATCATCATGTCAGTCTTATTTTGTATTGATGCTGTGGTGGAGATTATATCAAAGCCTTTAGTTTTTGGCCTGCGAAAAGGTGCAGACATGAATCCCAAATTCGAAGAAATGCTTGTCAAAATGGGTCAGGTATGGTAATTAATTATGCTGAATACAATCTTTTTGAAGTTTTTAAATAATCTCTAATTTGACAATGCTATTATTACTAATCCTTTGAAATCTCCTTTTTTTCTGGAATTCAGAAACTCCACTTCGTTAATACCCCTCTTCCTAATGAGCATGCTATACAGTATGTTGGCGAAGCTTTTGTTTGTGTTACGCTATTCTTTCACATAAATTTGCTGTCATGCTTTATTTGATCAGGGCGAAGTTGTTAGTTATTTATTAGTGCTAATTTTTCCCTTGTTTAGATGGTAGGTACTGCGATTGTCTATCAATGGAGTAGAAGTCGGGAGCGACACGATAAAGAACTTTTGGAATATTTAAAGCAAGAACGCTGGAGGCAAGAGCAAGAATTCTTCAAAGAAAGGAAGCAAAAACTCGTGGAGGAAAATCAAAAACTCAAGCAAGAACTGACGATGCTAGAGGTAGAATTCTGCAACCCTGTGTATCCATCCCCGCTCTTTGTAATTTTCTTTCTACAATTTGTTCATAGTCCAAATCCTCAATTTTCGACATAGTCCTATTAATAGTGATAAAAATATTTAGGGCATCTGTTAATATTTTACTTTTATTGTCAGTGATGTTAAATGCGTCTTGTTTGAAAGTTCGTTACTTTCATTCTTAGCTCTTGTAATTGTGGCAGGAAAAGTATTTTGTGCTGAGAAGAGGAGTTCAGTCGGAGGCAGTTGACGGGGGAAAATGACTATGGGTCAAGGCCGTTAACGCGAGAGGCTTGAAGAAGTAAACCGATGACTGAAGAAGCTTTTTAAAGGAAACTAAGAGTTAGGATGAATGATTCTGATAGCTAGTATGTGTTTAACAGTTACAATTTCCTTTTTCACGTTCATGTACTTCTAATTTTAAGCCTTTTGTCACTTAGCTGCTATATTTAGTTGCTGTGTAATTTATGCACTCGAATTAAGCCCTTTGAGAGCCTAAATTATTTCAATCCTCAATAGTAGATGCTATGATACAACAACAACAAACCCAGCTTAATCCCATACGTGGAGTTTGGGGAGGATAGTGCGTAGAGCCTTATCCCTACCTTATGAAGGGAGAAAGGCTATTTCCGATAGATTATCGGCTTAAGGAACAGGTAATGGAAGTGATCGTGACATCACAAGAAATAAGAACTAAGAATAAAAGAATACAAGAATAGTACTAGTATACTAGTAAACCTAGGACAAATTCACAACTACCTGTCAACCCACCACCTTAATCCTCGACCTCCACACCTTCCTATCACTAGTCATGTCCTCGGTTAGGTGAAGCAATGACACGTGTTGCCTAATCACCTCTCCCCAATACTTCTTAGGCCTACGCATGCCTTTCCTCAAGCCCACCATGGTCAACCTCTCACACCTCCTGACTGGGGCATCTATGTCTCTTCTCTTCACCTGCCCAAACCCTTGTAGCCTCGATTCCCGCAACTTGTCTTCCACAGGTGCCACTCTCACCTTGTCCCTAATAACTTCATTCATAATCTTGTTTTTCCTGTTATGTCCACACACCCATCTCAACATTCTCATTTCAACTACTTTTATCTTATGGACATGAGATTTCTTGACGAGCCAACACTCAGCTCCATACAACATAATCGGTATAACCACCACCCTGTACAATTTGTCCTTACGTCTAGGCGGCACATTTTTATCGCATAAAACCCAGAAGCTAGTCCCTGTCTCCTCTACCCCACTCCAATGCAGTGAATACCATCCTCGTCAATCTTCCTGCTGCCTTGGATTATAGACCTAATATACTTGAAACTATCTCTTTTGGAAATGACTTGAGTATCATTCTTCACTTTCACTTCTTCTCCGTGCCTCTCATCACGTAACTTGCACTCCAGGTATTCAGTTTTCAACCTACTCAACTCGAAACCTTTGGACTCCAGCATTTGTCTCCAAACTCCATCCAAAAGTTAACTCCACCCTAACGTCTCGTCAATTAGTACTATATCATTAGCAAATAACATACACCATGGCACCCGTCCCTTGTATGTAACGGGTCAACACATCCAACGCTAGGGCAAACAAGAATGGGCTATGGGTCGGTCCTTATTGCAACCCCATCTCCATAGGGAAATGTTTCGAGTCTCCTCTCTCAGTGCTCACCCAAGTCTTAGCACCTTCGTACATGTCCTTAATCAACCTGATGTATGCTACCGGGACTCCGCTAACCTCCAACATCTCCATAGCACCTCCCTCAAGATTTTGTCATAAGCCATCTCAAGGTCAATGAACACTATGTTGCAAGTCCTTTTTTCCTCTCCTTATACTGCTCTACCAATTGTCTCACAAGGTGAATGACTTCTGTAGTTGATCGTCCTGACATAAATCCGAACTGGTTCTAGAGATAGATACACCTCTCCTCACACACTGCTCCACCACCCTCTCTCAAACTTTCATAGTGTTACCCAACAACTTGATACCTCTATAGTTGTTGCAGTTCTGGATATCACCTTTGTTTTTGTACAACGGAATCACCAAACTCCACTGCCAATATTTGGGCATCTTCTTCGTCCTAAAAATTGCGTTAAAAAGCTAGTAAGACACTCCAAGCATACCTTACCCGCTTCTTTTCAAAATCCTATCGGGATCTTGTAATGCAAAGTCCTTTCCGTTTGCGATCTTGCATTTTATGAACTTATATTCTTTGGGAGGTACTAGGTACTCGGTGGAATAAACGAGCACCACCGTAATAAGAGGACAAACGTTAATTCTTAACTAGCAACAGTAGTGGAAGTCATGGGCTATCCTTCTTGCAAAAAAAGGTAAAAATTGCAGTGACGCCCTATTTAGTCGCCCCCATATAACTTGTGCCCACTTTTATTTTTTTTAAAAACTTGTAGCTACTGTTTAAACAACTTCAGGCATTCGGGTAAGTGTGATTTTATATGGAATTTGTGTACATATTTTAAGGTACTTTATTATGTTTTACATTGGTGAGTTGTTGTGACACTTTTTTTTCCTTAATTGCAAAATGAATTCGTTAGATTCGTTGTTATTTTGATAAATTGATGATTGAGGTTTGTTTTTGATGATATTTGGAGGTTATGTTTTAAATTTGAGCTCATTTGGAGTAGATTTATGTATTAAATCGTATAATTCGAAGAAAAAATTTCTGTTTCTGCCTTTCTGGGCAATTCGCACTTCAGGCCTATTTGGCCAACACTTAGCTCCATACAATATAATCGGTCTAACCGCCATCCTGTAGAATTTGCTGCCCTTACGTCTAGGCGGCACATTTTATCTCATAAAACCCAGAAGCTAGCCTCTCTCTCCTCCACCCCACTCCAATGCAGTGAGTATCATTCTCGTCAATCTCCCGATTGCCTTGGATTATAGACCCAATACACTTGAAACTATCTCTTTTGGGAATGACTTGAGTATCATTTTCTCTTCCACTTTTTCTTCATGCCTCTCATCACTGAACTTGTACTACAAGTATTTAGTTTTCGACCTACTCAACTTGAAACCTTTGGACTCCAGTATTTGTCTCCAAACTTCCAACCTAGCGTTAACACCTCCTCGCGTCTCATCAATCAGTATTATGTCATTAGAAAATAACATAGACCATGGCCCCTCCCAGGTATGTAACATGTCAGCACATCCAATGCTAGGGCAAACAAAAATGGGCTACAGCCGATCCTTGATGCAACCCCATCTCCATAGGGAAATGTTTCGATTCTCCTCTCTGAGTGCTCACTTGAGTCTTAGAATATTTGTACATGTCCTTAATCACCCTAATGTACGCTACCGGGGCTCCACTAACCTCCAAACATCTCTATAGCACCTCCATCGGGACTTTGTCATAAGCCTTCTCAAGGTCAATTAACAACATGTGCAAGTCCTTTACCTCTCCTTATACTACTCCACCAATAGTCTCGCAAGGTGAATGGATTTTGTAGTTGACCGTCCCAGCATACATCTGAGCTGGTTCTCACAAATAGATACTTATGTCCTCACTCTCCTCTCCACCACCCTCTCCCAAACTTTCATAGGGTAACTCAATAGCTTGATACCCATATAGTTGTTGCAGTTCTGGACATTACCTTTGTTTTTGTACAGCGAAATCATCAAACTCCACTGCGAATATTCGAGCATCTTCTTCGTCCTGAAAATAGCGTTAAACAAGCTAGCAAGCCACTCCAAGCCTCCCCTAACTATTTCTCTTTAAAATTTCACACGGATCTCGTAATGCAAATTCCTTTCCTTTGCGATCTTACGTTATATGAACTTATATTCTTTGGGAGGTACTAGGTACTAGGTACTCAGCGAAATAAATGAACACCACCGTAATAAGAGGACAAATTTCATTCTTAACTAGCAACAGTAGTGGAAGGCATGGGCTATCCTTCTTGCAAAAAAAAAAAGGTAAAAATTGCAGTGGCGCCCTATTTAGTTGCCCTCATTTAACTTGTACCTACTTTTGTAATTTTTTTTTAAACTTGTACCCATTGTTTAAACAACTTCAGGCCTTCGCGTAAGAGTGATTTTATATAATATATTTGAACATATTTTAAGGTAGTTTATGATGTTTTATAGTGGTGAGTTGTTGTGGCTTTTTTTTTTTTACTATTGTTGGATTTTTTTTCTTAATAGCAAAATGGGTTCGTTAGGTTTATTGTTGTTTTGACAAATTGATGATTGGGATTTGTTCTTGATGATATTTGGAGGTTATGTTTCAAATTTGAGCTCATTTGGAGTAGATTTATGTATTAAATCATATATTGGATTGTTAAATTTCAAAGAACAAGTTTATGTTTTTGGGCAATTTGCACTTCAGGCCTATTTGGCCTTAAGTGCATGAAAATATTAGTTGCACTTGCAGACCTTTTGGCCTTAAGTGCATCTGAAGTGCAACATTCACTTAAGACTTATTAGCCTTAAGTATAAGAAAAACGTTTGTTTCCCTTCGTGCCATTTGGCCCTGAGTGCATCTGAAGGGTAATTTTTCACTTCAGACTTATTGGCTTAAGTGTATGAAACCATTGGTTGCACTTTGGACCTGTTTGGCCTTTAGTGCATCTGACGTGCAATTTTTCACTTTAGACTTATTGGCCTTAAGGGTATGAAACCATTGGTTGCACTTCAGACCTATTTGGCCTTAAGCGCATCTGAAGTGCAATTTTTCACTTCAGACTTATTGGCATTAAGTATAGGAAAATATTTGTTTCACTTCTGGCCTTTTGGTGCATCTGAAATGCAATTTTCACTTCAGACTTATTAGCCTTAAGTGTAAGTAAACGTTTGTTGCACTTTCAGGCCTTTTGGTCTTAAGTGCATCTGAAGTGCAATTTTTTATTTCACACTTATTGGCCTTAAGTGCATGAAAGTATTGGTTGCGCTTCAGACCTATTTGGCCTTAAGTGCATCTAAAGTGTAATTTTTTCACTTCAGACTAATTTTTTTTAACTTCAAACCCGATAAGTTTGAAGTTGATCGTAAAATGAGTAGACTTACAAATTTTTTTACAAAGTGGATATAGGTTCAATTGTGATCCCAAAACTGGATATAAATGCAAAAGCCTCCAAAAAGGCTTTTCGTGAATAACCGAATCTTACTAAACAACTAGTAGCTTAAGTATCAGCATATGCTCGTATTTACATGTGTTGTGCAGTTCTTATATTATCAAATAAGTTGAGGAAATAACTTAGCTCGGAGAAAATGGCTCAACATAATCTTTTTATGATTTGAATAGAAGAAAATAGTCCTACAAAGACCTTGTAGATTTGTTTATATTAGTCTCAAAGTACGTGTGATGCGTGTGCATCTCATTTTGATGAGTACTAATTTATTTAAAAGTTATACTTGGATTATGAAATAAAAGCGTAAGTTCCTGAGCATGATCATAAATATTGATAGTATATAACTAATTCAGTCAAGAAAGAAATTATCTCTTAAAAATTCTCAATCATTAGTTAATAATTCAACTTAGAATTTGTTTTAATTTTATAATATTACAATTTTAATTTCACAAGTTATCATTCTTTCTTTTTAGTTTGAACAAGAACACATAACCCTTGAAAACCTATATAGTACTGAATGATAGTATTGAAAATATGTCAGCATGCAACTAACAATTTGCGAATATCAAATGAATACAACATAAAAATGCAATTAAAATCACAAACACACTCAAAAAGAATACTAAAGCAAGCTAGTGAAGGAAAGGGGTTCGAATATAATATAAAAGTATATTATAGTGCATATATAAAGTTCAAAGTTAGAACTTAGAATGAAGGGGCTTTATATGATTATTATACACTCTTCAAATAAGAACATAATTTACAGAAGGTTAAATTTTAATTAATTTTAAAATTCTAAATATAAGGACTTACAAAGATGAAGAACTTAATGAATAAAATTTCAGTTAATCTCAAGATATTATGGAATAAATATTAATAAAAATAACATTAAAGAATTATAGTTGTTTTGTGATGACAATTTTATGCTCAAAGAATCCTTTTTACATGTCTTCTTGACAAGTAAAAGCTAACGTTTAACCTAAAACATTTTCTAATATTAGTAGCAATTATACTTATGTTATCTTCTTTAATTAGGAAAGAATTTATGTAAGGTAAATCTTAAGTGATTTTAAATTTCTAAATATTAAGAAACTATAAAAATATTTAAGACACAAAAAGATTTAATTGTAAGCATAAACTATAATTCATACCAGGATCTTGAACATGATAATCTTACATGTAATCGTCATAGAAAACATACCTGAAGCGGAATCCATTATGTTGAAGCGGAAGAGTTAATTGGTAAATAGGTTTCTCGTCCCTTGCCCTAAATTTCGTTACCACCGCCTTTAGTGATGGAAGAAAGAAAGAATACGTTAACCCTAATGAGTGGGGAGAGGACCAATTTATAGATGTTCTTATTTAATCCGGTACGTTCATCAAGTAACCGATCGGACATATGAGATTTGCTCATTAATTAAATATTATTTATGGGCCATATATACACGTAGGAAATAACTTACATTCTCCTACTTGGTCCAATAATCACATAATATTAATATTTAATATAGGAACATTAGTTGCACATAAATAAATATCTTCTATAATGTCCATCATACATAACATAATACGATAAACTACTAAATGTGAGTTATGACGATTATATATAATTTTTCTACATACTCCCTTTTATATACTACAATATTAGCAACTCATTGTACCAGGTCCATAAGCTATAAAATATTATGGTCCATAATAATATCTCATTGAGACTTATCCTGTAATATCTCAAAACAATAATGTGTACACCATTATGAGAAATATGAAATCACTAATGTACATCAAAAACATATTAATGAGCTTAGAATGTCAAAATATCATAAATACATCAGTCATAAATACAGCCAAGACCCATTCTATGTACATATTCTTTAAATCTTGGGCTGTAAATATGACGACCCAAAGGGTCATCACCGTATTTCTCCCTTTTTTCGTGCTTTCGAGGCCTTGAAAATCTCACTTTTGGTTGCTTCAATTTGCGTGCACAGTCCGGGCGCAAAATCGGAAAATTTTTATGTTAAAATATGTGAATTCTGTGAAAAATTTGAAGAATTAGGATATTAATATTGATATAGTTGACGTTGGTCAATATTTTGGGTAAACGGACCGGGACCGGTGATGTGACAGTCCCGGGAGGTCCGTAGAAAAATATGGGACTCGGGCATATGCCCGGAGTCAAAATTCGAGGTCAAGAACCTCGGTAAAAGAATTTTTCTGTTTAATTGTTTTTCTGAAAATGATATGAAAATTTGAAATAAAAAATGAGTTAGAAAATATAGGTATCGGGCTCGTATTTTAGTTCCGACGCCCGGTACAAGTCTTAAATATGTGTTAAGCACTATCTGTAAAGTTTGGTTGAAGACGGACGTCGTTTGACGTGTTTCGGGCTAAAAATGAGAAATTGAAAGTTTATGAAAGTTGAAAGAAGAATTTTGTGTTTTGAGGCTTGATTCATATATTTTGATGTTACTTTTGCGATTTAATCACGCGAGTAAGTCCGTAGGATATTTTTGAGGTTGTGTGCATGTTTGATTTGCAGCCCCGAGGGCTCGGGTGAATTTTGGATAGGCGTTGGGTTACATTTTGAACATTAGAAAAATCTGGTGTATGGGCTTCTGCAATTTTCGCAATTGCGAAGGGGAGGTTCGCAAATGCGAGTTTTTTGTCGCAAAAGCAAAGTCTGAGTGGCCTGGGCAGGGATCGCAAATGGGATCTCTGGTCTCGCAAATGCGGACAGGACCTGATCGCAAATGCGAACAATATGGTCGCAAATGCGAAGGTCCCTGGGCTGTGTTGTGTTCGCAAATGCGAACGTTTCTTCGCAATTCCCAACCTAGCAGGGTCGGAGTTCACAATTGCGAACCTCAGTTCGCAAATCCCATATCTGCACCTGTGCATTTCCATACTTAGACAAATTTAAACCCATTTTCTTCATTCTTTCAAGACACAAACTCCATTGGCGATTTTTCACGAACTCTCTCTTCTCCAAATCAATTGTAAGTTAACTTTTAACTAAGTTCTTCAATCTTTAACATAATTTATCATGTTTTTATCTTAAAATCAAGGTTTTTCATGGGCAAAAATGGGAATTTTGGGTAGAACCTAGGTTTTCCTAAAATTGGGGGTTTGGACCTCAATTTGAGGTCCGATTTCAAAATAAATCATAGATATGAACTCGTGGGGGAATGGGTAACCAGGTTTTGGTTCGACCCTCGAGCTTTGACCACGTGGGTTCAGGGGCATTTTGGAAATTTTGAGTAAAACTTTGGGAAATTCATTTTCAATGCATTCAAGTTGATTCAATTAGCATTTTGTTGATACATTCAAGTAATTTGTGACTAGATTCGAGCGGTTTTGTGGTGAATTCAACGGGTAAAGCTATACTAGAGGCTTAAGTGGATTTTTGGAGCATTTGAGGTAAGTGTTTGATCTAACTTTGGCTTGAAGGAATAGGATTAGAGTATCATAAATGCTATTTGCTAAATGATCGAGTGCGGTGTATAGGCGTGGTGACGAGTGTCTATACACTGGAGTCTAGCATGACCATGAGTCTTGGTTTGCACATGTTTTTGAGATAATTTGGGACGCTTCTAAGCTAAATTATGATTTCTACAAATGTGAACAGTTTGAGGATAAGTTGTGAAATATTAATATTTTTGGAGCGTTGACTCAAATGATAAATACTATTGAGTAGAAGATGAAAGTATTGAAATGAGTTGTGATTAATCCTTTGCCGGGATGGTTTGAGCATATTGAGTATTACCCTTGCCGGGTTGTGAAAGTTATTGTTATTGTTCCCTCGCCGGGACTTAGTTGTTAATTGTGTTATTCCCTTGCCGGGATAGTTCTTACTATTTGTTTATTCTTCTTGCCCGTTTGGTTGTGACTACTGCTTGGGTGAAGAAGAGTGATATTGCACGAAGGGTCATTCCGTGCTATTTTTGATTATATTTGCACGAAGGGTCATTCCATGCTATTTCTGATTATATTTGCACGAAGGGTCATTCCGTGCTATGTTTTGACTATTTACGCACGAAGGTACATTCCGTGCTCTGATTTGATTATATTTGCACGAAGGGTCATTTTGTGCCATGAAATGAGAGTTATGTGAGGGAAAGCACGAATGATGATGCCGTGGATTTTATTCGATTGCTTTGGGTAAGAATGAGAGTAAGAGCACGAAGGTTGATGCCGTGCAACTATTGGATTTCTTATTCTGTGATAATTATTATTGTGCCCTGTTTTCTTAATTACGCTGATGAACTATATATTCAGATTGTACTCCCCTATAGCATGTCCCCTCCCTTTTAATTGTGTGGCTTCGGTATTTCTTTTGCTTCTAGTGTATATATGTATATAGAATTGTACAGGTTGAATTGGTAGTCCGGTCTAGCCTCGTCACTACTTCGTCGGGGTTAGGCCAGACACTTACCAGTACATAGGATCGGTTGTGCTGATGCTACACTCTGTGCATTTCTTTGTACACAGATCCAGGAGCAGCTTTTGTACAGCAGCAGTAGGATTTCTACTTGGGAGCTATCTTCAGTCCAGGGACTCTCGAGGTAGCCTAGCTGGCGTTCGCAGGCCGAAGTTCCTTTTCCCTTATTTCAGTTTGTTTTCCTTGTATCGAAACAGACATATGTATTTTTCTTCCATACAGATTTGGTTGTAGTAATCTATAGTAGTCCGTGAGCTAGTGACACTAGATTTTGGGTAGTGATGTGTTTCAAACTTTTGCATTTTTATATTATTTTGTTAAACCTAAAAGTCTTCCGCACTTATTTAATTGTCGTTAGAATATTTTCTTGTTGATGTTGATAGAGAATGTGTAATATTTGGCTGGCCTAGCTAACTTAATAGGCGCCATCCCGACGCCCGATGGTGGGATAAATCCGGGTCGTGACAAGTTAGTATCAGAGCTCTAGGTTATATAGGTCTCGCTACTCACGGACAAACTTAGTAGAGTCTGAGGGATCGGTACGGAGACGTCTGTATTTATCCCAGAGGCTACGGTGTTAGAAAACGTTTCACTTTTGTTCTTTCTTGTCGTGCGAATCTATTTCTCAAATACTGATTTTCCTTCTACTCTGTTCTTTTGTAGGTGGCGAGAACATGTGCTTCTTCTTCTACCGTGCAGCAGCCCGAGCCCCCAGCAGCAGCTCCCGCGAGGGGCAGAGGCCGAGACCGTGCCAGAGGTCGTGGTAGGGGCAGAGCTCAGCCCCAGGAAGTAGTTCCAGAGGTGGAGCCTCATATTGATTATGATGAGGAGGTTCCATCCCCAGCAGCTCCAGTCGGCGCAGCTCAGGTCTCAGGAGGGGTTATGTTCACCCCGGATCTTCAGGATGCTCTAGTCTGACTAGAAGGCTTTATAGACAGTGTCACTAGAGCGGGTTTGCTACCAGTAGCACCAGCCACTTCTCAGGCTGGAGGAGGGGTTCAGACTCCTGCTATGCGTACTCCAGAGCAGGTAGCTCCCGGAGTCAAGTCCCATTGGTTCAGCCCGCAGTGGCAGCTCAGACAGGTATTACAGCTCAAGCCGGTGATGGAGCAGCCATGTCTTCAGATCCTTTGTAGAGACTTGATCGGTTCTCCAAGCTTTTCACCACCACTTCCAGCGGTGCTTCATCGGAGGATCCCCAGGATTTTCTATTCAGTTGTCATGAGATTCTCAGGACTATGGGTATAGTAGAGAACAAAGGGGTCGATTTTTGCACCTTCAGGCTTGCAGGGTCCGCCAAGACTTGGTGGAGAGATTTTTGCCTAGCTAGACCAGCAGGGTCTCCAGCTTTGACATGGGATCATTTTGCGGAGTTATTCTTGGAAAATTTTCTCCCCGTCACTTAGCGGGAGGCAGTTTGAGCGCCTCCAGCAGGGCTCCATGACCGTTACTCAGTATGAGACTAGATTTGTTGACTTGGCATGCCATGCAGTTGTGATACTCCCTACGGAGCGAGAGAGGGTCCAGAGATTCATTGATGGATTGATTCAGCCGATCCGTCTTCAGATGGGCATGGGAGTTGGTAGTGATATTTCCTTTCAGGAGGCGGCCAATGCGGCCCACAGAGTTGAGATGGCCCTCACTCAGGGAGGTGGTCCGATGTCGGACAAGAGGCCTCGTCATTCTGGTAGATTCAGTGGTACCTCATCTGGAGGTAGGGATTCCTATGGTAGAGGTCAGGCACCGAGGCCTTTTCATTCTGCGCTTCAGGTTTCTCATGGTGCTCTAGGCAGTGGAGGTTCTCAGCAGTATTATTCAGATCAGTAGCCTATCAGTGTGCCCCCACTTTAGAGCTTCAGGGGAGGACATTCTGGTCGACAGGGCCAGCAGTCGCAGCATCCGAGATCTTGTTATGGTTGTGGTGACCCCGGTCATATTGTCAGGTTTTGCCCTCGAGCATCAGGCATCTCTCAGCAGCAGGGTCCTCGGCCCATGATTAAGGCAGCAGGTGATCCACAGCTCGCTCAGCCAGCTAGAGGCGGGGGTAGGGATCATAGAGGTGGAGGTAGGGACCGTAGAGGTGGAGCTCGGACCGGCAGAGGCAGAGGACAGTCAGTAGTTGATCGTCCTAGAGATGCAGTTCAGGGAGGTGGGGCCCAGCCCTGGTGTTATGCTTTGCCAGCCAAGCCAGAGGCTGAATCTTCTGATGCAGTTATTACAGGTACTATTCTGGTCTGTGACAGGGATGCTTCAGTGCTATTTGACCCTGGGTCCACGTATTCATATGTATCGTCTTATTTTGCTCCCCACTTGGCTATGCCCATTGATCCCTTGGGTATTCCTGTATATGTAACCACGCCAGTGGGTAATTTTATTGTGGTTGACAGAGTTTGAGGGTCTTGAGACCCGTGTTGATCTATTACTTCTAGACATGGTTGACTTTGATGTCATATTGGGGATGGATTGGTTGTCCCCGTATCATGCGATCTTGGATTGTCACGCCAAGACGGTGACCTTGGCTTTACCAGACTTGCCCCGATTGGAGTGGAGAGGGACCCCAGGACATGCCACCCGCAGTGTCATTTCATATGTTAAGGCTCAATGCATGGTCGAGAAAGGGTGTTTAGCTTATCTGACATATGTTCGTGATTCCAGCACGGAGGTCCCTTCTATTGATTTAGTTCCCATTGTTCGGGAGTTTCCAGAGGTTTTCCCTTCAAACCCGCCGGGCATGCCGCCCGACAAGGATATTGATTTTTGTATTGATCTGGCCCCAGGCACGCAGCCCATTTTTATCCTGCTGTATCGTATGGCCCCGCTAGAGCTAAAAGAGTTAAAGGATCAGTTGCAGGATTTGCTTGAGAAAGGCTTCATCAGGCCTACTGTTTCTCCTTGGGGTGCGCCAATTCTATTTGTGAAGAAAAAGGATGGATCGATGAGGATGTGTATTGATTACCGGCAGCTGAACAAGGGGACAATAAAGAACAAGTACCCACTGCCAAGGATTGATGATTTGTTCGAATTGTTGCAGAGTGCGAAGGTATTTTCAAAGATAGATTTGAGATCGGGTTATCACCAGCTGAGGATTAGGGCGTCTGATGTCCCTAAGACAGCATTTCGCACTCGGTACGGGCATTGTGAGTTTTTGGTCATGTCATTTGGGTTGACTAATGCCCCAGTAGGATTTATGGAGTTGATGAACCGAGTGTTCAGGCCTTATTTGGACTTGTTCGTGATAGTTTTCATTGATGATATTCTTGTGTACTCCCGCAGTCAGGAAGAGCACGAGTAGCACCTCAGAGTGGTTCTTCAAACTCTGAAGGATAGCCAGTTGTATGCCAAGTTCTCAAAGTGCGAGTTCTGGTTGAGTTCAGTTGCATTTCTGGGTCATATAGTATCAGCAGCGGGCATTCAGATAGACCTGAAGAAGATTGAGGTTGTCAAGAATTGGCCTCGACCAGCTTCAGCTACTGATATTCAGAGTTTCTTGGGGTTAGTCGGTTATTATCGACGGTTCGTGGAGGGATTTTCATCTATAGCAGACCCGATGACCAGGTTGAGCCAGAAGGGTGCCCAGTTCAGGTGGTTAGATGAGTGCGAGGAGAGCTTTCAGAAGCTCAAGACAGCTCTGACTACGGCACCAATATTGGTTTGCCCACAGGTTCAGGGCCTTATACAGTTTATTGTGATGCTTCTCGTGTTGGGCTTGGCGCAGTATTGATGCAAGACGGCAGGATCATTGCTTATGCTTCGAGGCAGTTGAAGATCCACGAGAAGAATTACCCAGTCCATGATCTAGAGTTGGCAGCCATTAATCATGCCTTGAAGATTTGGAGGCATTGCTTATATGGTGTGACGTGTGAGGTATACACTAATCACAAGAGTCTGAAATACTTGTTCAAGCAGAAAGAGTTGAACTTGAGGCAGCGAAGATGGTTGGAGCTACTGAAGGATTATGATGTTTCTATTTTGTACTACCCGGGGAGAGCCAACGTGGTGGTGGATGCTTTGAGCAGAAAGTCAGCCAGCATGGGTAGTCTTGCCTGTATCCCGGTCAGCCGGAGACCGCTTGCTTTGGATATCCAGGCCTTGGCCAACCGATTTGTGAGGTTGGACATTTTTTAGCCTAGCTGAGTTTTAGCTTGCACGGGCGCTCGTTCTTCATTATTGGAGCATATCCGTGACCGGCAGTTTGATGATCCTCATTTGTGTGTCCTGAGAGACACTGTGAAGCGGGGAGGTGCCACAAAGGTGACTTTAGATGCGGATGGAGTTCTGATGTTGCAGGGACGAGTATGTGTGCCCAATGTTGATGGTATTCGAGAGTTGATCTTAGCGGAGGCCCATAGTTCTCGGTATTCTATTCACCCGGGCGCCGCAAAGATGTATCAGGACTTACGGCAGCATTACTGGTGGCGTAGGATGAAGAAGGACATTGTTGTATATGTGGCTCGGTGTTTGAATTGTCAGCAGGTTAAATATGAGCATCAGAGGCCTGGTGGTATGTTTCAGAGGATTGAGCTTCCCGAGTGGAAGTGGGAGCGAATTACCATGGACTTCGTTACTGGACTTCCGGTGACCCGGAAGAAGTTTGATGC
>MU689517.1:4082-59992 GCA_026770625.1 Nicotiana glauca | reverse complement strand
AACATTCCATCCTCAGACAGATGGTCAGTCCGAGAGGACTATTCGGATATTGGAGGATATGCTCCGAGCCTGTGTTATTGATTTTGTAGGCTCTTGGGACCAGTTTCTACCTTTAGCTGAGTTCGCCTACAACAACAACTACCAATCCAGCATTCAGATGGCTCCTTATGAGGCATTGTATGGTAGGCGATGTCGGTCCCCAATTGGATGGTTTGAGCCGTGAGAGGCTCGGTTGTTGGGTACAAATTTAGTCCAGGAGGCCTTGGATAAGGTCAAGATCATTCAGGACAGGCTTCGTTCGGCTCAGTCGCGGCAAAAGAGTTACGCAGATTGCAAGGTTCGAGATGTGTCTTTCATGGTTGGTGAGCGAGTATTGCTCCGTGTATCGCCTATGAAGGGCGTGATGAGATTTGGGAAGAAGGGCAAGCTTAGCCCTAGATACATTGGTCCATTTGAGATACTTGATCGAGTGGGAGATGTGGCTTATAGACTTGCCTTACCACCTACCCACGTGTTAGATTTCAGCACTGTCCAGTTGGACAAGGATTTGTCATACGAGGAGCAGCCAGTAGCCATTCTAGAACGGCAGGTTCGACAGTTGAGGTCGAAGAGTTTTCCTTCAGTGCGCGTTCAGTGGAGAGGTCAGCTTCCTGAGGCATCGACCTGGGAGTTCGAGTCTGATATGTGGACCTGTTACCCTCATCTATTTCTTGACTCAGTTAATTCTTTCTTTTGTCCGTTCGAGGACGAACGGTTGTTTTAGAGGTGGAGAATGTGACGACCCAAAGGGTCATCACCGTATTTCTCCCTTTTTCTGAGCTTCCGAGGCCTTGGAAACCTCACTTTTTGTTGCCTCGATTTGCGTGCATAGTCCGAGCGCGAAACAAAAATTTTTTTTATGTTAAAATATGTGGATTCTGTGAAACATTTGAAGAATTAGGATATTAATATTTATATAGTTGACTTTGGTTAATATTTTGGATAAATGGACCCGGACTAATGATGTGACGGTCCCAAGAGGTCTGTAGAAAAATATGGGACTCGGGCATATGCCCGGAGTCGAAATCCGAGGTCCAGAACCCCAGTAAAAGAATTTTTCTGTTTAATTTTTTTTTGAAAATGATATGAAAATTTGAAATGAAAATGAGTTAGAAAATATAGGTATCGGGCTCGTATTTTGGTTCCGACGCCCCATACAAGTCTTAAATATGTGCTAAGCACTATCTGTAAAGCTTGGTTGAAGACGGACGTCGTTTGACGTGTTTCGGGCTAAAATGGAAAATTGGAAGTTTATAGAGGTTGAAAGAAGAATTTTGTGTTTTGAGGCTTGATTCATAGATTTTGATATTATTTTTGCGATTTAATAGCGCGAGTAAGTCCATAGGATTTTTTTAGGTTGTGTGCATGTTTGGTTTGGAGCCCCGAGGGCTCGGGTGAATTTTGTATAGGCGTTGGGTTGCATTTTGAACATTAGAAAAATCTAGTGTATGGGCTTCTGCAATTTTCGCAATTGCGAAGGGGAGGCTCGCAAATGCGAGTTTTTAGTCGCAAAAGTGAAGTCTGAGTGGCCTGGGCAGGGATCGCAAATGCGATCTCTGTTGTCACAAATGCAGACATGACCTGATCGCAAATGCGAACAATGTGATCGCAAATGCGAAGGTCCCTGGGCTGTGTTGTGTTCACAAATGCGAACATTTCTTGGCAATTTCTAACCTAGCAGGGTCGGGGTTCGCAATTGCGAACCTCAGTTCGCAAATCCCATATCTGCACCTGTGCATTTCCATACTTAGACGAATTTAAACCCATTTTCTTCATTCTTTCAAGACACAAACTCCATTGGCGATTTTTCACGAACTCTATCTCTTCTCCAAATCAATTGTAAGTTAACTTTTAACTAAGTTCTTCAATCTTTAACATCATTTATCATGTTTTCATCTTAAAATCAAGGTTTTTTATGGGCAAAAATGGGGATTTTGGGTAGAACCTAGGTTTTCCTAAAATTGGGAGTTTGGACCTCAATTTGAGGTCTGATTTCAAAACAAATCATAGATATGAACTCGTAGGGGAATGGGTAATTGGGTTTTGGTTCGAACCTCGAGCTTTGACCACGTGGGCCCGGGGGCATTTTGGGAATTTTGAGTAAAACTTTGGGAAATTCATTTTCAATGCATTCAAGTTGATTAAATTAGCATTTTGTTGATACATTCAAGTAATTTGTGACTAGATTCGAGCGGTTTTGTGGTGAATTCAAGGGGTAAAGCTATACTAGAGGCTTAAGTGGATTTTTGGAGCATTTGAGGTAAGTGTTTGATCTAACTTTGGCTTGAGCGAATAGGATTAGAGTATCATAAATGATATTTGCTAAATGATCGAGTGTGGTGTATAGGCGTGGTGACAAGTGTCCATACACCGGAGAATAGCATGACCGTGAGTCTTTGTTTGCACATGTTTTTGAGATAATTTAGAATTCTTCTAAGATAAATTATGATTTCTACAAATGTGAAGAGTTTGAGGATAAGCTGTGAAATATTAATATTTTTGGAGCGTTGGCTCAAATGATAAATACTATTGAGTAGAAAATGAAAGTATTGAAAGGAGTTGTGATTAATCCCTTGCCGGGATGGTTTGAACATATTGAGTATTACCCTTGCCGGGTTGTGAAATTTATTGTTATTGTTCCCTTGCCGGGACTTAGTTGTTATTTGTCTTATTCCCTTGCCGGGATAGTTCTTACTATTTGTTGATTCTTCTTGCCCGTTTGGTTGTGACTACTGTTTGGGTGAGGAAGAGTGATATTGCACGAAGGGTCATTCCGTGCTATTTTTGATTATATTTGCACGAAGGGTCACTCCGTGCTATTTATGATTATATTTGCACGAAGGGTGATTCCATGCTATGTTTTGACTATTTACGCACGAAGGTACATTCCGTGCTCTGATTTGATTATATTTGCACGAAGGGTCATTCTGTGCCATGAAATGAGAGTTATGTGAGGGAAAGCACGAAGGGGGATGCCGTGCATTTTGTTTTGTTGCTTTGGGTGAGAATGAGAGTAAGAGCACGAAGGTTGATGCCGTGCAACTATTGGATTTCTTATTCTGTGAGAATTATTGTTGTGCCCTATTTTCTTAATTACGCTGATGAACTATATATTCGGATTGTACTCCCCCACAGCATGTCCCCTCCCTTTTAACTGTGTAGCTTCGGTATTTCTTTTGCTTCTAGTGTATATATGTATATAGAATTGTACAGGTTGAATTGGTAGTCTGGTCTAGCCTCGTCACTACTTCGCCGGGGTTAGTCCAGGCACTTACCAGCACATGGGGTCGGTTGTGCTGATGCTGCACTCTGTGCATTTCTTTGTGCACAGATCCAGGAGCAGCTTTTGGACAGCAGCAGTAGGATTTCTACCTGGGAGCTATCTTCAGTCCAGGGACTCTCGAGGTAGCCTAGCTGGCGTTCGCAGTCCGAAGTCCCTTTTCCCTTATTTTAGTTTGTTTTCCTTGTATCGAAACAGACATGTTTTTTTCTTTCATACAGACTTGGTTGTAGTAATCTATAGAAGTCTGTGAGCTAGTGACACCGGATTTTGGGTAGTGATGTGTTTCAAACTTCCGTATTTTTATATTATTTTGTTAAACCTAAAAGTCTTCCGCACTTATTTAATTGTCGTTAGAATATTTTCTTGTTGATGTTGATAGAGAATGTGTAATGTTTGGCTGGCCTAGCTAACTTAGTAGGCGCCATCACGACGCCCGATGGTGGAATGAATCCGGGTCGTGACAGTAAACCATTCGTTAACGGATCTGCAATCATGAGATGAGTTCTAATATGCTCAAGTGACACTCTTTGTTTCTGAACTTCCTCCTTGATGGTAAAGTAATTTAATTCCATATGTTGGGCACCTTTGGAGTACTTATCGTTCTTGGGAAAGAATACCGCTGCATAATTATCACAGTAAATTTTCAACGACTTGGTAATGGTGTCGACAACCACAAGTCTTGAAATAAAGTTTCGCAGCCATAATGTATGAATTGTGGCTTCAAAACATGCCACAAATTCTGCTTCCATCGTGGATGTAGCAATGACAGACTGTTTGGCACTCTTCCATGATATTCTTCCTTCAGTTAATTGGAACAAATAATCAAACATGGATTTTTTAGTGTCAATACATCCGGCAAAATCTGAATCTGAGTATCCAACAAATTCCAAATGCTTGGATCTCCTATACATGACCATGTAATCCTTCGTTCTTTTCAGGTACCTCAAAACATTCTTTGCAGCTTTCCAGTGATCAATTCCTGGGTTACTCTGATATCTTCCTAGCATTCCGACCGCAAAAATAATATCCGATCTTGTGCAAGTCTGAACATACATCAGACTACCAACAATAGAAGAGTAAAGAATGAATTCCATTTCCTTTTGATCTACATCATTCTTAAGGCATTGCATGAGATTAAATTTGCCCCCTTTTTAAATTGGAACAATTCCCGCTGAAAAATTGTTCATATTAAATCTCTCTAGAACTCTTTCGATATAGCCTTTCTGAGACAATCCCAATAATTCTTGTGATCTATCACGGAATATTTCTATTCTTATCACATAGGATGCCTCATCCATATCTTTTATTTCAATATTCTGAGAGAGAAAATCTTTAGTCTCACGTAATATGCCAAAATCATTAGCAGCAAGTAGAATATCATCAACAAATAAGATAAAATATAAATTTTCTCCCACTGATCTTTTGGTATATATACCGATCAACGGTATTTTCCACAAATCCAAAAGATGTTATGTTGTCATTAAACTTAATATACCATTGTCGTGATGCTTGTTTAAGTCCATATATTGACTTCTTCAGTTTACACACCATTTGACATTTTCCTTTAGTTTTAAAACCCTCTAGTTGATCCATATAAACTTCCTCCTCGAGATTTGTATTAAGAAAGGCAGTTTTCACATCCATTTGGTATAACTTTAAATCATAACGAGCCACCAAAGCCATATAATTCTTAACGAGTCTTTCTTTGAGATCGCTGAAAAGGTCTCTTTATAATCAATGCCTTCTGAGTATAACCTTTGGCAACAAGTCTGGCTTTGTATCTCTCAATATTGCCATTTGAATCGCATTTGGTCTTAAAGACCCATCTACACCTAATTCTTTTAGAACTCTCTGACAATTCAACAAGATCCCAGACTTTATTGTATTTCATGGATTTTACATCTTCATTTATAGCATCAATCCATTTATCAGACTCATTACTTTACATGGCTTGTGAAAATGAAATCGTATCCTTATTAAGACCGATGTCAAAATCTGACTCTTGCAAATAAACCACGTAATCATCCGAAATAGCCGGTTTTCTAACTCTTGATATTTTCTTAATGGCATTTCTAGTGGTTCATTTGTGTTAGATATTTGTGAGTTAGTTTCATCATGAAGTGTTTCATCCAAATATTGCTCGGTGTTGTCAAAGTGTTCTTCAACAACTGGAATAATATTTGGTATTTATGTGGAAGTATGCACATTTCTGGGTAATAGAATATTGACCCTCACCATCTTTAATTTTCACACTTTGCTTTTTAATATTCCCACTAACTTCACCATTCACAATGAATCCTGCATTACTGGTTTCAACAATTCTCGAACTATGGTTTGGACAGTAAAACACATACCCTTTAGATTTCTCTGGGTAATCAATAAAGTAACCACTTACTATTCGAGAATATAATTTCTTTTCTTGTGGATTATAAACTCTAGCTTCCGTTAGGCAACCCCAAACATGCAAGTTCCTTAAACTAGGTTTCCTTCTTGTCTACAGTCCAAAAGGGGTCTTTGGAACTGCCTTACTAGGAACCCTGTTTAATAAATATACGGCGATTTTAAGAGCATACATCCACAATGATTTTGGTAACGAGGAATTACTTATCATTCTCATAACTATATCCATAAGTGTTCGATTACACCTTTCTGCAACACCATTTTGTTGAGGTGTTCCTGGCATAGTATAATGTGCACATATGCCACGTTCCTCGAGGAACTTTGCAAATGGACCTGGACATTGTCCCGATTCATTATATTTTCATAATATTCACCACCTCTATCTGACCTAATAGTTTTTACCTTTTTATCTAATTGTCTTTCAATCTCATTAACAAACACCTTGAGAGCATCTGCTGCTTGAGATTTTTCTTTCAGAAAATAAATGTATCCATAACGTGAAAAATCATCGATAAAAGTGATAAAGTATTTTTCTCCTCCAAAAGATGGAACATCAAAGGGTCCACAAATATCGGTGTGTATAATTTTGAAAAGCTGGGTGCTTCTTGTGGCACCTCTCTTACTATGCTTGGTTTACTTTCCCTTAATGCAATCCAAACATATAGTAAGATCAGTAAAATTTAGATTCGGAAGAATCTCATTCTTTACTAATCTTTCTAACCTTTCTTTGGATATACGACCCAAATGTCTATGCCACAAGTAAACAGAACTTTTATTTAGTGAATTACGTTTAATTTCAACAGTATGTTGAACAATAAGAAGGGATTCAGAAAAACCAATATCGAGTTTCAATTTATATAAACCATCACTGAGAAAGACAGAATCATAAAAAATAGCATTCTTATATAAATTAAAACATACAGTTCCAAACTTTAAATCAAATCCAGAAACATCAAGTCTTGAAAGAGAAATCAAATTCCCATAAACTAGAGGTACATAAAGAGTCTGTAATAGATCAAGTTGACGCCCAGTCTCCAAGATCAAATGATAAGTCCCTATGCCTTCAATTGGAGCCTTCATACGATTTCCCATGAACAAGAAATCCTTATTTGGATTTGTAGTTTGGATCATAAGGAATCCATGCAACATAGTAGATGCATGAGCAGTTGCACTAGAATCAAGCCACCAAGTATTATTAGGAACTTCTATTAAATTTGATTCGAAACATTGAAAAGAACTAATTGTACCTTTCTTTCCGAACCAAGCTTTACGTTTCAGGCAATCCTTCTGATATTGTCCTTCCTTGTTACAAAAACGACACGTATTTGCCTTATGTTCCTTCTTAGCATCCCGTGGAGCTTTAACAGGTGCTTTCTTCTTCTTGAACTTGTTGGCCTTCACTTTAATTCCTTTACCAGCTCCTTGACCCATGAGATTAATTGAATGACTCCCTTGCTTCATAAGTCTTGACTCCTCCTGAGTAAGAATACTGGACAATTCACTAACATTCCACTTATCCTTAATAGTGTTATAGTTAATTTGAAAAGGTTCATACTCAGGATGCAACGAGTTCAGAATAAACTGAACCAAGAAGGAATCATCCGCTTTCATCCCCAAGGTCTGAAGTCTTGCTGCAATGTTAGTCATCTCGATGATATGATTTTGCATACTATGCGACCCATCAAACTTCATGGTCGTGAGTTGAGCCATTAGTGTACCAGCGAGAGACTTATCTGCAGAATGAAAACATTCTTCCACAAACTTCAGGTATTCCCTGGCACTTTCTATTTGTGGAATAGTACTCTTAATGTTATTGGCAATATTCATTCGCATAAATATAAGGTTTAGCATGTTGGAGCGTTCCTATGCTTTATTGAAAGACTTCTCATCCGCACTACTCGAATTAGTAATGGAAGCGGGCTTATCATTCAGCAGAACCAAGTCAAGATCCATCACACCTAAGTGGAACTGGACTTGTTCACGCCATTTAGAGAAGTTCAATCCATTGAACACAGTAATAGATGAAGCAAGCAAATGAAAAGGAATATTTGCAAAATAGATATTACATGCTCACAAATCAATATGGATTCAACAAAATAGTTAAAGCATATCGCAATCTCCTTTGGGTAAATACTACGATACACTATCATTATTTAAATGCCATTTAGTCTTTAATAGTAACTAAATATTTTTTACCAAATATATATGCGATCTTTGGACAAACAATATATATTTGACTAAGAATATTAATTTACCCCATCATATTCATTATTCATAGAATAATAGATTCACCTTTGGGTAATCCTTAAGTTCTAGCAATAGTGGAAATTAATTTATCATCTAATTTTTAATTATAGGCATTTCATTAATTTCATGGATAAACTACAGTTTTATGTATGCATACTTTTGATTAACATACTAGTTTGACCACTTTGGCGACTAACAAACTATATAAGCATAAATGCACACATAAAATAAGCATCAGAAAATTTTATGCATGTGAATATTTTAAAACATTCTAGTTTGATCAGTGATCACATTGGTGACTAACAAACTATATGAACATTAGTATATTCATAAAATATAAATGTTATGTATGTATATATTTTAAACATTCTATATAATACATTAGTCATTACACAGTATAAGAACCAAATTATAATTAATGCATAATGTGAGGTTTCCGTGAAACTTTCAAGAAAACCTTTTAGGAGTAAAACTTTATTTCCTCAATGTACCTAAGATACCGTAACTTTACTTTTATGACCTAGACAGTAACAATAATTTTTGTAGTCAAAATATTAATAAAATATAAATGTATTACGAACCATCTAGGTAGAAACTGATATGGATAATAATGGTCAATACGATCATCGCGTAAACAAACATTAAGTCACCACCGCGTCCAATGAAAGGAATTTAAGAATATACACTTGCCATAACTCCTATTCTATTGGATTGTAAGTTTGGTAAGTACACATACGCCATTAAATTTGTTTTTATTTTTTATTTTTTATTTTTTATCTTACACAATATATTCAAAGTCAATTCCCCAAAGCCATAAATCAAACAATATACATAAAACATCATCTGAGATATGGATAAAACTGAATCGTAAATATAATATGTGAATCATAAAGCTTCAAATATCATATGTTATCAACCGAGAATCAAACCAGTACAATATCAATAAAGCAAAGGATTGAGAAAGAAATATAATTATAGTAAAACTCAGTTCTCGTTCAATCGTACTAGTAAACGAAGATTATCAGTTCAAATATCCATGCTCATGATACCACATGTAAGCATTAACTATAACTCATACCAGGATCTTGAACATGATAATCTTACATGTAATTGTCATAGAAAACATACCTGAAGCGGAAGCGTTAATCGGTAAATAGGTTTCTCACCCCTTTCCCTAGCTTTCGTTACCGCCGCCTTTAGTGATGGAAGAAAAAAAGCATATGATAACCCTAATGGGTGGGGAGAGGACCAATTTATAGACGTTCTTATTTAATCTGGTACATCCATCAAGTAACCGATCAGACGGATGTGATTTGCTCATTAATTAAATATTAATTATGGGCATAATATTATTGAAAAATATATACACGTGGGAAATAACTTACATTAATAACCAAATTTTAATAGATTTTAATATCCTAAATATTAGAAAATTAATTCACAACTTTGTCCAATGTAAAATTAGTCTAAAGGGTAAAAAAGGCGAACGACATTTCGTTAAGGGCCATCATGCTTTTAATATAGTACAACTATAGATGGTAAAATAAATAGATGTGAGAAAAGCTTCGAAGAGTTAAAGGAAAGGTTACCTCAGCGCCAGTCTTATCTCTTGCTGAAGGACCCAAGAGGTACGTTATATATTGTTATAGGCCTGGCCAGTGTTCTAATGCAACATGTGAAAGTTGTTGCTTATGATTCAAGCCAACTAAGGAAACACAAGCAGAATTACCCAATGCATGACTTGGAGCTAGCAGCTGTTATATTCGCCTTAGAAATATGGTGTCGCTATTCTGACGACCCAAAGGGTCATCACCTGTTTTCCTTATCTGTTCCGTACTTCCGAGGCCTTGAAAACCTCATTTTATATTGCCTCGATTTGCGTGCGCATTCCGGGCGCGTAGCCGGAAAATTTTTGTGTTGAAATATGTGAATTCTGTGAAAAATTTGAAGAATTTTGATATTAATATGATTATAGTTGACTTTGGTCAACGTTTTTGGTAAACGGACCCGGACCCGAGATTGGACGGTCCCGAAAGGTCCGTAGAAAAATATGGGACTCAGGCATGTGCCCGGAGTCGAAATCCGAGGTCTAGAACCTGAGTAGAAGAATTTTTCTGTCAAATTGTTTTTTTGAAATTATTAAGGAAAATGAAAATAAAAATTGATTAAAAGACTATGGTATCGGGCTCGTATTTTGGTTTCGACGTCCGGTACAAGTCTTATATATCGTTTAAGCGCGTCCTGTAAAGTTTGGTTGAAAACGGACGTCGTTTGACGTGTTTCGGACCTAAATAGCTAAAATTGAAGTTTATGAACTTTGAAATGAAAAGTGATGATTTTGAGGCTTGATCCTATGTAAATGATGTTATTTTGGCGATTTGATCGCGCGAGCAAGTTCGTATGATGTTTTTGAGTCGGTGTGCATATTTGGTTTGGAGCATCGAGGGCTCGGGAGTGATTTCGGGGGTGGTTCGGGGTGTTTTAGACATAGAAACATAGCAGATTTTCTGAAATTTTTACACAGTGAAATCCTTCTTTGCGTTCGCATAAGCTCGCCCGCGTTCGCATAGCTTTGCCCCTTTTTCTTTCTTCGCATTCGCGTGCAGGGGACCGCGATCGCGAAGCTTTGATGCTTCCTTCATCGCGTTCACGTGTCTCCTCACGTGTTCGCATAGGCCAGACCCAGGCCCCCCTGCCTTCCTTCTTCGCGTTCGCATAGTAACGGTCGCGAACGCGATAGTCCCAGACTTCCTTCAACTCGAACGCGTAGTACAAAATTCCTCCAGCGATTTTAAGTCATAAAAACAGACCCACTTCGGGATATTTACACTTTTCTCACATGAACCTCTCTCTCAAACCCTCCATTGACGAGTTCCAAGCTTCCTTTCCTCCATAACTCTTTGGATAAGTTTTCTTAACATCGTTTCCTCGTTATTTCATCAACATAAATCAAATTCTTAGGCCTAAACATGAGAAAATAGGTAGAAAATTAGAGAATTGGGTAGAGTTAGGGGTTTCAAAGAAATAGCGATTTGGACCTCGTTTTGGGGTCGGATTTAAGAACAAATTATATATTTGCACTCGTGGGAGTATGAGTGAATTTATTTTGGTTCGAACCTCGGGTGTTGTCCAAGCGGGCCCGGGGTCGGTTTTGCAAATTTTGGACAGAATATTAAAAGGACTTTAATTAGGCAATTGGGTTGGATTGTTGAGTATTATTGATGATATTAAATCAATTGTGTATAGATACGATTGAATTGGAGCCAAATTCGAAAGGAAAGGCATTGCTTGAAGATTGAGTTGGCCGTAGACCTTCGAGGTAAGTGTTTGATCTATCCTAGCTTGAGGAAATAGGATTAAAGTATAATAAATTGCTATTTGCTAAATGATCGAGTGCGGTGTATAGGCGTGGTGACGAGTGTCTATACACCGGAGTCTAGCATGACCGTGGGTCTTTGTTTGTACATGTTTGTGAGATAATTTAGAACTCTCCTAAGCTAAATTATAAGTTGCTACGAATGTGAAGAGTTTGAGGATGATTATGAAATATTAATACTTTGGAGCGTTGGCTCGAATGGTAAATACTATTGAGTAAGAGATGAAAGTATTGAAAAGATCTGTGAATGATCCCTTGCCGGGATAGTTGAATATATTAAATATTTCCCTTGCCGGGATGTGAAAGTTATTGATATTGTTCCCTTGCCGGGACTCAGTTGTTAATTGTGTTATTCCTTTGCTGGGACTCAGTTGTTAATTGCGTTATTCCCTTGCCGGAACTCAGTTGCTAATTGTGTTATTCCCTTGCCGGGACATTTCTTATTATTGTTCATTTCTCTCGCCCGTTTGGTTGTGATTGCTGTTTGGGTGAGGAAGACTGATAATGCACGAAGGGTCATTCCGTACCATTTTTAATTATATTTGGACGAAGGGTCATTCCGTGCCATTTTTTAATTATATTTGCACGAAGGGTCCTTCCGTACCATTTTTAACTATATTTGCACGAAGGGTCATTCCGTGCCATGTTTTAACTATTTATGCACGAAGGAACATTCCGTGCCATTTTTGATTATATTTGCACGAAGGGTCATTCCGTGCCATGATATGAGAGTTTGTGAGGGAAAGCACGAAGGGTGATGTCGTGCATTCTGTTGATTTCTTTGGGTGAGGATGAGAGTAAAAGCACGAAGGTTGATGCCGTGCAACTGTTGAATTTCTTATTCTTTGATAGTTATTGTTGTGCCCTGTTTCTTAATTACACTGATAGCTTTTATATTTCGGCTTGTGCTCCCCATAGTATGTTTCCCTCCCATCTTACTGTTTAGTTCGGTACTTCGTTTCTTTTTGTTGTACATATATATATTTTGAACTGCACAGGTTTATGTGAGTGTCTGGTCCTAGCCTTGTCACTACTTCGCCGGGATAGGCCAGGCACTTACCAGCACATGGGGTCGATTGTGCTGATGCTACATTCTGCGCTCTTTTTGCGCAGATATAGGTTTCGGACAGCAACAGTAGCAGTAGTGCGAGTGTTGGTACTTCGACCAGCGAGACACCGAGGTAGCCTTGCAGGCGTCCGCAGGACCCTTTATCTCCTCTATCTTTACTTTTAGTCTGTTATCTCATGTATTCGAGACAAACAGTTTTATATTTCTTTCGGACAGTTATGTGTAGTACTCTTAGCAGTTCGTGAGCTAGTGACACCACGCTTTGGGTAGTGATATGTTTCAAACTTCCGCATTGTTATCATATTTGGTTAAACTTAAAAGTCTTCCGCATTTATTTAATTGTTGATAGTATTTTGTTGGTGATGTTGATAGAGGATGTGTAATGTTTGGCTGGCCTAGCTCCGTTAGTAGGCGCCATCACGACGTCCGATGGTGGGATAAATCCGGGTCGTGACAGCTATTTGTGTGGAGTTCATGTTTACATATTCACTTATCACAAGAGATTATAACATATATTCAAGCAAAAAGAAGTAATTCTGAGGCAACAGAGATGAATTGAATTGTTAAAGGATTACAATGTTGATATTTTGTACCATCTCGAGAAGACCAACGTTGTGGCTAATTCATTAAGTCGAAAATCTATGGGCATTCTATGGCATGTACAAATGCAAAAGTTGGATATGACTAAAGACTTGTACCAGTTGTATAACTTAAGTGTACGATTGCTAGATACCAGTAGCGGAGGAGCCACACTTCGAAATGATGTCGAATCCTCACTAGTAGACGAAGAAAAGGCATGATAATTTGATGATCCAACCTTGATGAAGATAAGAGAAGGAATTACCTTTCAAAAGAAGCAAGTGTTCGAGCTATCCGAGGACAAAGTCTTGAGATACCAGGACCAGTTATATGTGCCGAAGTCAGGGGACTCCAAGACCAGATCATGGCAGAGATCCATTAGTCGCGATATTATGTTCATTAGGAGTCAACCAAGATGTATCACGATCTTCAATGATTATATACTGGTAGAACGACATGAAGAAGAACATTGCTGAATACATTGCTCAGTGTCCAAATTTCCAACAATTTAAGGTTGAATGCCAGAAACCAAGAGGATTGCTTCAGAAGATGAAAATTCCGACCTAGAAATGGGAGGTGATCAACATGGATTTTGTTACTGGGTTACCACGATCACGCCGAAGATTTGATTCTATATGGGTTATCGTGGATCAAATCACCAAGTCAGCTCATCTCCTACCAATTAAGACTACTTTCTCAGCTGAAAATTATGCTAAGCTATATATTAAGGAGATAGTCCGACTCCATGGGGTTCCAATTTCCATCATATCAGACAGAGATGACCAGTTTATGATTAAATTTTGGAGATCATTTCAGAAAGGATTGGGCACCAGGATCAACCTTAGCGTGGCTTTCCATCCACAAACAGACAGTCAAGTCGAACATACCATTTATACGCTCAAGGATATGTTACGAGCCTATATGTTAGGCTTAAATGGAAGTTTTGGAAGATCATTAACTGCTCATCGAATTTTCATACAATAACAACTACCATGCTAGCATCCGGATGGCCCTATATGAAGAACTGTACGGGCTGAAGTGCAGATCTCATATCGACTGGTTTGAAGTTAATGAAACAAAGTTATAGGATCCTGAGTTGGTGCAACATGCTGTAGAAAAGGTGAAAATGATTCAAAGTCGATTATTGACTGCTCAAAGTAGGAAAAAGTCTTACTTGGATAATCGACAATGAGATTTGGTGTTTACTGTGGAAGAATGGGTATTCATAAGGGTGTCTCTTTGAAAGGAATAATGAGGATCGTTAAGAAGGGCAAACTCTGTCCCTGGTATATCAGACCGTATCAAATCCTTCAAAGAGTCAGTCAAGTGTCTTGTAAGCTTGACCTGCTCCCAGAGTTGAAAGTAATGCGTCCGGTATTCCATGTGTCTATACTTTGAAAGTGCTTAAGTGATCCATCCCATACTACCCCTATTGAAGATATTCAAGTTACAGAGGACCTATCATATGAAGAAATTCCAGTGACTATCCTGGATCATCAAGTGCGTAAGTTGCAAATCAATAAGGTAGCTTCAGTTAAAGTACTTTGGAGGAACAATAATAAAGAAGAAATGACCTGAGAAGTTGAATAAGACATGACATCCAAGTACCACTATGTATTCCACACTAGAGGAGGCAATAATGACACTACTATGGCGGACACAGCCCAAAAGGACTAAAGACGTTTGCAAGGAGTGACTACGATTTAACATTCGATAAGGAATGTTCCAAAGAGGGGGATGATGTTATAACCCACACTATTCTCTCACATATGATGTTGAAAGATTTATAAGGTTTAAGTACGGCCAAAAAGATAGTGGCACACTATAGGGCAGAAGGGGCAACTGCATGTGACCAGATTATGTTAGTTATCACACTGGGTGCTGCAACCAGGGTGGGCTGACCTATTTTGTGAAGTGGCAGAATTTCCTAGGCTTAGTATAGTATAAAAAGCCAGTGCATCACTCCTCCCTCTCATTCTAAAATATATCACCCAATTTAGTTTATCCCCAATACACTCAAACCCCCATTACAATTTCCCAAATGGTTTAATGGTAAATCAAAAGTGAACCTAGAAGGATTAGGGTGGGGGAGCTTTAATCGTCATTGTAAAGTCTATCATCTTGTCATATTGATTCTGAAAATTCGTTGGAGACAGAATTAACCATAATAGAAGTGTATCTAGTTCTTCAACAAGGTATACAAGACAACTTTCTTTCTTGGCATGACTTGGTATGAGCTTCTCTCTTTCCTTTGAGGATTTTTGTGTTGCGAGATTGGTTAGTTTTAAGGTATCCTCAATAGTGTTATTTCCCTCTTGTGCATTGTTCTAACGGTGGCATTCCTTCAAGTTTGAGGTGTCCTTAGATAGTACCTTGAGCTCGAAAAAGAATATAAATCTTTTTGAGTTTAATCTTGATATTTCCTTAAGACTGACCTTGCATTGCACTTATATATATATGTATCTATTTTACTTTACTAAGTCACACTATAGTCGGTCGGGCACGAGACCTATTGTGCAACCACTGATGAGTTGTGTATGATGAGCCATGATAAAAGATATTATCGAGCCATTGTGTGGCCGGTTACGAATATTTTTGATGTGAGGTTACCCAGTCTTCTTGAAGCCGACTACATCGAGCCCTGTTAAGGTTGTATACGGTCGAAACCTCCTAAGGCGGGGTATGGAGTTATGTGTGATGTGGGGCTACCGAGTCCTCTTGAGGCCGGTTATACCAAGTTCTGCTGAGGCTGGGTACAACCGAGACCTCCTGAGGCATGGTACGATCGAGTCCTCTACGAGGCCGGGTATGGAGTAAAATGTGATGCCATGCCCCAAAGAGTGTGTGTGTGTATATATATATGTGTGTGTGTATGTATTGTAATTAATGCATATCCCAAAAGTATGGCTTGATTTTACAAAAGCTTGGATATATCTATAAGATAATTCATGGTTATAGTAGTGTACGCCCCTGGTGTCTTGTCTACAGTATCCAGGTTAATTTTGTGCATTTCCATCTCTTATGTTACTCACATTATCCTTTTTACATACATAGTACATCTTTTGTACTGATGCCCTTTTTTTGTGCGCTATTTTCATGTCCACAGGTATATATAGACTGGGTAACGTCCCTTCCCATAGGGTGTTTGTTCTATCTCGCACTCCACTAGTTCAGAGTAACTGTTCGGACGTCAATAGGTATCGAAGTGTTTGCTCTAGTTATTTTAGGTACGGTGTGGCCCTGTCCCGACCAAGTTGTGTACATGTATTCTATTTTGACACTATTAGAGGCTTGTAGACTACACTGATTGGTATGTGTAAGAGAAGGTGGTATATTTGATGGCAACAGATGTGTATGTGTATGTGTAACTATATTAATGATAAGGTCTTTTCCACAAACAGTTCTGTTCATTTAAATATTTACTTGGAGGCTTCATGCGCCCAGATTCTATGTTATAAGGTCTAAGTATGGGTGTCGGTTAGCACGGACCTTTAAGCATCGTATGCCAGTCGACCTCCAAAGGTTGGGGTGTGAAAGAATGGCACCATGTACAGTATTTGCACGAAATCATTCAAGACAAAAACAACCTCAAAAGGCTGGGAAAAAGGCATCCGGAAGGTCTCGGGACAAAACGAAGGCCCATGGCCCCCAAAGCCCAAAAAAGCCTCAAAGGTGTGTCGCTACCAGATGGCCAAAGACCCCAAAATAAAAAGCGAGCATGATCCTTTAAAAGTAAGTTGCCTCAAAAGAAAGGTGCCCTTTGAACATATTGATGAAAATGCACCAAATGCGACAAACGTATTCATAATAATTGTTTTGCTAGAACAAATGAAATTTTATTTATTTCTTCTACTTATGTTTCCGAGAAGCTGCCCAAAACAAGCGTAATATAGAAGCCATCATTGTAAAGTCACAATTAACAATGGATTCTCCCTAAGCAACAACTCCAAGAGACCTACGAAGCCAAAAAAAAATTAAGAATTTGACGAAAAGAAAATACTCATGGTTAAATCTACAAGAAAAGACATGATGAACATACTCCACTTCACAAAAAAGTGCTCGAAACTAGGAAACAAAAAACTACAGGCTCGGGCTACGATCGGGAGCTTGAGAAGTTGACGTAGAAGGGCTATACGGGTCATCAACAGCTGTTAGAGGGATTAAAGAATGAGGGTCAACCTTGTCCCCCTGGTCTCTATCATCAAGGCCCTCTTCGTCCAAATCTGTACTTAACCCCTGCCTATCCAGCGAAATAAGGCCAAGCAGTACCCAAACCTCCCTCGCCTCGACTTCAATTTTGAGAAAGCACAAAAGGAATATCCAACTCTCTAATGTGCGCCTCATGGAGGGTGTTAAGGCGAGTCTCCATGACTGCCCAAGCCTAGTAAACGACGATCCTCATTAAGGCCTATTGAGCAGCCTCCTAGTATCGATTGTTAGCTAAGCCCTCTTGTCACGCCCCGAACCATGGCTTGGGCGTAACATAGAACTCAGTGTCTGACTGCATGTGACCGAGCGAACCAACTATATGGCTGGATCAACATGTGGTATAACTATGAGCTAGAGGTAAATGTAAATCATGATAATCTGCTAAAAAGTTTAACTGAAATATCATAGATGCGGAAAAATACTGCAAGTATAAACAAGTAGCCGACAAGGCTAACACATAAAAGTCGTCTAATATCTGACTGACTGGGTTGTAGTCTACGAAGCCTCTAAAGAATACTGAAAATGCCAACCGTTTACCGAGACAAGGTCCTCGGTACTATAATAACTAAAACAAAAGAGACATAAGGCCCCGAAAGACTGGGGCTCACCAACAACTGATACGAGATATCCTAACAAGCAGAATCGTCAACCTAAAAATTGTTACCTACATTGCGAGATGCAGGCCTCGGGCAAAAGGGACGTCAGTACGTTTGAATTGCACTGGTATGTAAAACAAAAGAGCTGTAAATACTGAAACTGAAACTGAACTGCTAGCTGATAAACTGATAACTAAACAAGGAAGTAAGGATATGAATACTCCCTCTTCTTAATGATGAACAACCTGTTTAACTGAATATTAAACTGCAACCTCAGGCCTAATATATATATATATATATATATATATATATATATATATATGCACAATTGCGGCTTCAGGCCCAAGTATACGTATACATAACTGTAGCCTCAGGCCCAAAGATGCATAAAACATAAACTACGGCCTCAGGCCCAAATACAAGTGTTCAAAATTCAAGAATATAAAATCAGGAACTGAGAGTCATATTACAATACATGATACTGAAATAATGAGCCATACTGGATTACATGATACTGGAATAGTGAATAGGATTAGACTGAGATGAGTATTCATGATAAGTTGATTTGTCATAACTGAAAGTCATAGAATATCGAATGACTATAAGACTATGCCATCTAGAGAATAGAAGTCCTACTACTATTCAGGGAACTAAGGCATAGTTCCTTTCTAAGTGAGACTAGTAATGATCATAATGAATGGGACGTGGGGAGAATCATAGACATTTCAAAACGTAAAGAGTTAGCCTTACATACCTTAACTTCCGGCTCTTGAGCGTAATACAACGTTTGTCAACCCTTTCAACTTTAATCTATAGCAATACAAGTCAAAGGGATTCCATATTAGCTATAATGCTCATGTTTTGGTTACTTAAGCATTTTATCAAACACTTGGTGAAAATAAAGCTTCATAGTCCTTATTAATGGTGTCTCTACACCGAACAACCCATTATCTTGATCCTAGATAGATTCTAAAGTCTCAAATGGTTAGAATCCATATTATTCTTTATCACCCATAAGGCAAACATCACCCTTAACCAATAATAAACACTCAAAACTTCAAACCTATAATCGTTAATGCTTTTCGATCAAACCCATCAACTCATAGCTCATGAACTAGGGTTTTAAAATCATTAAACCAATGCTAGAACCAATTTGAGAGTGAAGACATTACCTTTTCGAAGTTCTAGGCTTCTTTCTCTCAACAATGATGTCCCAATCAAATATCTAATGATATGGAGGGTTTACCCATGTTAATAAGATGTTGGGAAAGTAAAATTAACTTAGAATCACCATTAGAACTTACCTTGGGTGGTGGAAGGACCCTTAAGGACTTAGGTTTTTGAGAGTTCCCCTTTCTAGAGCAAGTTCTTATATTTTGGAGCTGTGTGGGACGAAATATAGCTTTAAAATAACCCCCCCCCCACTTGTGCGCTCGTGCACTTGGAGGTTTGATCGCGCTACTGAGTGCGCTAAATGGCAGTAACACTGCCTCAAAATTAGCGTAGTCGCGCTAATGGGCGCGCTACCGGGTACTGTTCCATAAAACGCACATAACATTTTACAGAGAGATCCGTTCGAGCTCCATAATATATCGTTAGAAATATACTTCAAAGGCATACAACTTTCATGCTTTGATTTTTCCCCAATTCTTTACAAATTTTCAGTAACACTTGATGGAAGACCGACCTTCTGCAAACTTAGTCGATTTTGTCAAATCTTATGCACCTCTCCTTCCATCTTGATTTTGAAACAACTATTTTAACCATAATCATCTCGATGGGACTTCACATGTTCAAAATATAACCTTACCACACATTTAACACTTTCACTCCTAAGCTAAATTTACGGGGTGTTACATTATCTCCCCCTTTGGATCATTCGTCCTCGAATGATGGTCCTGGTTGCAACTACTACTATCTATGGACATCAAACGGGTGTTATGGTGATATGAGAATATTGAGATATCATGAATATATGTGTATCTTACTGAATGAGTACGTAATAATTGAGTTCTAAGCTGAGTAAATACTGAAGGACATGGAGATTATAATATAAGGCCTGAATGGAAAGGTTAATTACCTTCCACATTTTCCGTTTGCTCTTCAAAGAGATGGGGATATTTAGACTTCATGTCCTCTTCGGACGGGCGGCGTAACTTACATAATCCTGGGTGAATAGAATACCTGGAATTATGGGCTTCTTACATAATCCTCTATTTGAGCCCATCTACGTCTGGAACACATAGTCTGCCTCTGTATCTCAAGGTACCATCATCCCCCCTTGTTCAAAAGCCATAGTCTTGTGTTTGTGAATTCCCTCCTTCAGCTGCAATAAGTAGGGATCACTGAACTGTTTTTCCTTTACTTCAGCTAGTAAGGAGGATTCAGCCCTATTCTGGAGAACAACTCCACCATCTTTGGAGTCCAAAAGTCGAACTCCTACACTTGCTAAGAAGTGGACTTCCTTCATCATAGTTCGCTTGTCTGCCTCAAAATGAGCTAAGCTGCCCATAGAACGCCGACTAAGAGCATCGGCTACAATATTTGCTTTCCCCGGATGATAGAGGATATCAACATCATAATCTTTAAGTAATTCGAGTCACCTTCTCTGATGTAGATTTAATTCTCTTTGCTTGAAGATGTACTGGAGGTTTTTGTGATCTGTAAAAATGTCAGCATGTACCCCATACAAATAATGGCGCCAGATCTTAAGCGCAAAAACCATAGCTTCTAATTCAAGATCATGAGTTGGATAATTCTTCTCATGAGCCTTGAGTTGTCTCGACGCATAGGCTATGACTTTTCTGTGCTGCATTAATACACACCCAAGACCAACCCCTGAAGCATCACAATAAACAACGAACCCCTCGGTTCTTTTCGGTAGTGTCGGGACTGGAGCTGAAGTAAACCTTTTCTTTAACTCCTAAAAACTTTTCTCGCACGTGTCCGACCATTGAAACTTGACTTTCTTATGAGTTAATCTAGTTAAAGGGGACAAGATAGAAGAAAATCCCTTTACGAAACGCCTATAATAGCCTGCTAGACCCAAGAAACTTCTTATATCGGATACTGAGGTGGGTCTAGGCCAATTCTTCACTGCCTCTATTTTCTGAGAGTCCACCTTCACGCCTTCCCCTGAGATGACATGGCCTAAAAACACTACTGATTTCAATTATAATTCACACTTAGAAAATTTTGCATATTGCCTGTGATCCTGCAGTGTCTGCAACACAATTTTGAGATGTCCGGCATTGTCAGTCTCGCTACGGGAATAAATCAAGATGTCATAAATAAACACGATAACAAACAAATCAAGATAAGGCTTGAAGACCCTATTCATAAGGTCCATGAAAGCTGCTAGTGCAGATGTTAAACCAAATGACATTACCAAAAATTTGGAATGCCCATATCGAGTCCTAAAAGCTATTTTTGAAATATCAACTTCCTTAACCTTCAACTGATGGTATCTCGATCTCAGGTAAATCTTGGAATAACACTAGGCACCCTGAAGTTGATCAAATAAACCATTTATTCTGGGAAGAGGGTACTTATTCTTGATGGTGACTTTATTCAACTGATGATAGTCAATGCACATACGCAAAGACCCATCCTTCTTTCGGACAAACAAGACTGGTGTGCCCCAAGGTGAGACACTTGTCCTTATAAATCCCTTATCTAGAAGATCTTTCAACTGGACTTTTAGCTCTTTCAACTCTACTGGAGCCATTCTGTAAGGTGGAATAGATATCGGCTTAGTGCCTGGAAGTAGATCAATTCCAAAGTCAATCTCTCTATCGGGAGGGATTCCAGGGAGATCTTCAGGAAACACTTCTGGAAACTCATTCACTATAGGTACCGAATGGAGAGTGGGGATCTGAGCATCTTCATCCTTAACTCGAACCAGGTGATAGGTATATCCCTTGGAGATCATCTTTTTGGCTTTAAGGTAGGAAATAAACCTACCCCTAGGCGTTACTGCATCACCCTTCCATTCTAAGACTGGTTCACCGGGAAATTCAAAACTTACTATTTTGATTCTACAACCCACTTTGGCATAACATGACTCTAAGCAATCCATGCCCATGATCTCATCGAAGTCTAACATCTCCAATTCTACTATGTCTGCTACAGTAAGATGTTGATGCACTTTAACTGGACATCCTCTATAGATACAACTTGCTATAACTGATTCTCCAACTGGGGTGGACACATCAAAGGGTTTACACAACTTTTCTGGTTCTATCCCAAATTTCTTTGCAATATATAGGGTTACGTAATATATGGTGGATCCCGGATCTATAAGAGCATAGACATCAAAAGTGAATATTGTTAGCATAACTGTGACAACATCTCCACGAGCCTCTATGTCTTGATGGTCTGCTAGTGCATACAAGTGGTTTCGTCCACCGCCTGCATTATTAGATTTTGCTACATCGCGCCCTTGCAGAGATTGAGAGTTATGATGAGCTGCTGAATTAGTGGACTGAGCTACATTGCCTCCATTATTCTGCTTTGTCGATGGACAATCCCTCAAGAAGTGGCCCTGATGACCGCACCCTAAGAAACCATTTGTGCCCAAACGACAGAACCCTGGGTGCCTCTTACCACACGTGTTGCAAATAGGGTGACTAGGGACTCTGTAGCCCACACTAGCCTGTGACTGTGAGTCTGCTATTCTGAAATTCTGGTTTTTCTTGTTAAACTTTGACCTCTGAACTGGTGCACTAGATGAAGATAGAGCGGGTCCTAATTTTGATTTCCTAAAGAACTAGCGATTGCCTCCTGCTTGAGATCCCACATGGCTGAAATTTCCTGCAGACTTAGCTCTCTTGCTGAATTCCCTCTCCTTCTCCCTCTGTAGCCTCTCTTCTTCCTTCAACCTGTCTTTATTCCCTTGAACAAAGGCAACCATTTTAGTGATGGTCATGAGTAGCTATATTAGCATCAGCAAACAAATCATCTGAAAGCCCCAACACAAAACGCCTAACTCTGGCCCTCATATCACGTACCATTTCCGGAGCATACTTGGCTAGAGAGACGAACTTGAGGTAGTACTTATTCACACTCATATCATTCTATCTGAGTCTCTCAAACTCCAAAGCCTTAGCTTCCAAAACCTCAATGGGTAGAAAGTGCTCAAGGAACGCATCTGCAAACTCCTTCCAAGTCGCAGGATCCGCATCCTCCCCTCGGGACTCTTCCCATATTTCCTACCAAGTGTTGGCAACATCCTTCAGCTAGTACGCAGCAAGCTCTGCTGCCTCAGTGTCTGTAGCATGCATCACTCAAAATATCTTTTGAACCCCATCAATGAAGTTCTGCGGATCCTTATCCTTTTTGGAGCCTGTGAAGACGGGAGGTTTCATGTTGAGGAATTCCCTAGACCTAGAACTACCCGTCTCATGAACACCACTTGTTCCCTGCCTTTGAGCCTGATTAACAACAATCTGGGTGAGCAACTGGATAGCTCCCCTAACATCCATGTCTGAAGCACTGGGCACTGAACCCGGTGCAACCCCTAGGCCGGAGCGTCCTCCTCCTAAGCAGCATTAGTTGTGGCCCCTGGCTAGCAGCTGTGGCCCTCCTGGTGTACTTTCTTTTTCTAGGCATTCTTTCGAAATATGCAATTTGCACGGGTTAGAAATATTCCTGAAAGCATAGCTCTAACTGCACGATCTAGAGTATGAAAAAATGGAACAACCCTAGATGTCTTGGTGGTCAACTATTTACATGTGTGGCGTGCACACACACATAAAAGAGACCCCACTGGAAATGGCTTCATAGACTCCCTAGGACTCTTGAACCTAGGGCTCTGATACCAAGCTTTGTCATGCCCCGAACCATGGCCTGGGCGTAACACGACACTTGGTGCCTGACTGCATGTGACCGAGCGAACCAACTGTATGGCTGGATCAATATGTGGTATAACTATGAGCTAGATGTAAATGTAAATCATGATAATATGCTAAAAAGTCTAACTGAAATATCATAGATGCAGAAAAATACTGAAAGGTCTGCAAGTATAAACAAGTAGCCGACAAGGCTAACACATAAAAGACTGCTAATATCTGACTGACTGAGTTGTAGTCTATGAAGCCTCTAAAGAATACTGAAAATGCTAATTGTTTACCGGGACAATGTCCCCGGTTTACCTTATTAACTGAAATACTATAATGACTAAAACAAAAGAGAGATAAGGCCCCGAAAGATTGGGGCTCACCAACAGCTAATACGAGATGTCTTAACAAGCAGAATCGTCAACTTGAAAATTGTTACCTGCATCACGAGATGCAGGCCCCAGGCAAAAGGGACGTCAGTACATTTGAATTGCACTGATATGTAAAATAGCTGAACAAAAGAGCTGTAAATAGTAAAACTGAAATTGAACAAGGAAGTAAGGATGTGAATACTCCCTCTTCTGAATGATGAACTACCTGTTTAACTGAATATTAAACTGCGGCCTCAGGCCCAATATATATATATATATATATATATGTGTGTGTGTGTGTGCGTGCACGTACAACTGCGGCCTCGGGCTCAAGTATACGTATATATAACTGCGGCCTCAGGCCCAAAGATGCATAAAGCATAAACTGCGGCCTCATGCCCAAATACAGGTGTTCAACATTCAAGAATATAAAATCAGGAACTGAGAGTCATATTATAATACGTGATACTGAAATAATAAGCCATATTGGGTTACATGATACTGGAATAGTGAATAGGATTAGACTGATATGAGTATTCATAATAAGTTGATTTTTCATAACTGAAAGTCATAGAATATCGTATGATTATGAGACTATGCCATCTAGAGAATAGAAGTCCTACTACTATTCAGGGAACTAAGGCATAGTTCTTTTATGAGGAGACTAGTAATGATCATAATGAATGGGACGTAGAGAAAACCATAAACATTCCCAAACGTAAAGAGTTAGCCTTACATACCTTAACTTCCGGCTCTTGAGCGTAATGCAATGTTTTTCAACCCTTTCAACTTTAATCTATAGCAATACATGTCAAAGGGATTCCATATTAGCTATAGTGCTCATGTTTTGGTCACTTAAGCATTTTATCAAACACTTGGTGAAAATAAAGATTCATAATCATTATTAATGGTGTCTCTACACCCAATAACCCATTCACTTGATCCTAGATAAATTCTAAAGTCTCAAATAGTTATAATCTATATTATTCTTTATCACCCATAAGGTAAACATCACCCTTAACCAATAATAAACACTCAACACTCCAAACCTATAAATGTTCATGCTTTTATATCAAACCCATCAACTCATAGCTCATGAAATAGGGTTTTAAAATCATTAAACCAATGCTAGAATCAATTTGAGGGTGAAGACATTACCTTTTCGAAGTTTTAGGCTTCCTTCTCTCAACAATGATGTCCGAATTGAATATCCAATGATATGGAGGGTTTAACCATGTTAATAAGATGTTGGGAAATTGAAATTAACTTAGAATCACCATTAGAACTTACCTTGGGTGGTGGAAGGACCCTTAAGGAGTTAGGTTTTTGAGAGTTCCCCTTTCTAGAGCAAGTGTTTATGTTTTGGGGCTATGGGGGACGAAATATAGCTTTAAATCGACCCCCCACTAGCGCGCTCATGCACCTGGAGGTTTACTCGCACTACTGAGCACGCTAAATGGTAGTAACACTACCTGAAAATTAGCGTTGGTCGCGCTAATGGGTGCACTACCAGGCATGTACTGGGTACTGTTCCGCAAAATGCACATAACCTTTTACACCGAGATCCGTTCGGGCTCCATAATATATCGTTGGAAATATATTTTAGAGTCCTACAACTTTCATGCTTTGAGTTTTTCCCATTTCTTTACACAGTTTCACTAAAATTGATGGAAGACAGACCTTCTGCAAACTTAGTTGATTTTTTCAAATCTTATGCATCTCTCCTTCCATCTTGATTTTTAAACAACTATTTTACCCATAATCATCCCGATGGGACTTCACATGTTCAAAATATAACCTTACCACTCATTTAACATATTCGCTCCTAAGCCAAATTTACGGGGTGTTACACCTCTTCTCAACCACTCCCCATTCAAACTACATGCCTCAAACATTGCCCTCTAATCGAAAGTTATCATCCCTCAACCGCAGTTCCATTTTCATCTTCTAAGTCAGCAACCCTTAGATGACCTAAATTCATTTAGAAGCCATAGATCGCTCAATCAGGAGGAAATCCTTGCTTGCCAATAATTCTTATATCCTTTGATCAGCACTCCTTTCCATGGCCTCCGTCCATGTCTAGAAGGCCTACTTCTCATCCCTGAGCTCTTCAACCTTCTTGAGGAGCTTCTCACTTTCAACCTTCAGTACTTTATCGAACCTCACGACCTCCTTAACCATGGCCATCTCAAACTAAACCTTCTTGAGGTCCAAAGAGAAGAGGCAACAAGCTGCTTTGAAAGAATGGAGAAGGAAAGAAGAATGAGAAGACAAACTCCAAAAGTGCGAGTACAGAAAGAAAAAGGTCCATTAGATAGTTTACCTTAGCGGCTTCACGGATTATCTGTGTTAGCAATGCTGTGTAATTCATAGAGTCCATCTGAGCCCATCCTTGCTAATTCAGAAACTTGGGGAGTTGCGTAGCCATGGGCCAGGGATCTGTGAGAATATCGGCACCATCGGGTAAGAAAAGACTGATGACCGTATAATCGTTAATGGTAGGGGACGATGATATGAGCGAAGCCTGAACCAACATCTTAGAAGGATCTCCTGAGTGTTCCTTCTTATCCGTAGGTTTCTTTGTATGAGAAAGTGGGCCTCCCGGACTCCGGGGAGACGCGACAATCATCTCTACCTCAATTTGGCTAGGGTGCCCCATTATTAGCCACTGTTTTGGGATCAAATACGCGGCCTCCTTGGGCCTTTAAGGCCATGGGATAAGGGGCTTCTTCGTCAACTTCAATCGTGATTTGCTCGGTTGGGATCAGCCTTTCTTCCTCAAACCTAGGGCGAGTCGTTATTCTCTTGGAGAATCACATCCTTTGCAAGACGACGGAAAGGGAGAGAACTGAAGAAAAGCTGGCATCGTCTCCTCCCAGCACTTCAAGAAGTAGCTCTCAGAGTAGTTGGTGGCACCGGCCACTGATGAAAGACCTACTTTGCCAGTAGTTGAAAATGAACTCTCTTCTCGAGTCCCACCCGTGCAAGATTATAACTTGTATTAGGAAGAAGAGAAAAGTAATAGTTTCAACACAGAGAAAAACTTGATAGGAAAAGAAGATGGCTACCGTGGTACAACGCTCGGATACAGCCTAACGCGGCGGTGATAGATTTTCAAGTCCTAGAATAGTTGTTTGAAACCTGTTGGATCTTGGACACCCAAGCCTTGATGATGCACACCCTTTCAAGAGGCATCGCGATAGCTGCAAAGACCAAAAAGAAGAGAAATAAAGGTCAGCAATGATTCAAGCCAAAATAAAATAAAGTTATTGACGCACTTACGATTATTGTTCCATTTCTCTAGAAACCATACTTTGTCATTTGTATAAAGAAACTTGGTGGAAACGACCAAGTACCTTTTGAACGACTGATGATTAAAGTCTCCCTCGCAGTTTGAAATGCGGGACTTTGAACACCATTATGTCTTGTTAATTACTCCCCCAGGATAGATCTTAAGAGAATATAGATGAAGCAAGTGCTAGTAAATAGAAAGTACACCCACCTTTTTGGCCAGGTGGCCGAGACATATAATAAGCCTCCAGACCCGAGGGCCAATTTATGCCAGGAAAAGGCGTTATATCCAATACACATTTCGACTACCACGTCATCAATAGAAAGGTAAATCCAATGGAAATGGGAACGCAATTATAAATGAGTATCCAGAACGATGGTTGATCAACCTTTCACCGCCGCAAGGAAGATCGAGCACAAAGTCTGTCCAATCCTCTCACTCGAAATCTTTTCGAACATGAGGAATGATTTTGTTGGTGATAAGGGTGGGATAGCAAAAAACTGGAGCATTTTGATCCCCCATTGACTTTTCCTTAACATTAAAGTATTATCTATTTTTAGCCGTCTGGGTACGATGTTTGAAACCTTCCCCTCTGGCTGGGAGACTAAATCCACCTTTTGGTGGTCCTTCTCATTTTCGGCGGAGGGGAGGGGCAGTCCACACCATCGTATTTTCTATGCCGGCATGGTGTGAAACTTACTCCCATTCCATTAGGTGCAAATTGGACTTCACTTTATGGAAATGGTATTTGAGTTGTTAAAGAAAAAGACGATCGAGATTTAGAAGGTATTTCAAAAATAAAGGCTAGGAAAGGATGAGAGGATGAGCAATGAGCAATGAGCCCTTATCCTCCTTTTATACATCCCAAAACGATGATCACAATTGGACATGACCACGTGTCAGTCGCATTAAATAGGTGCGATGTAAAACGTCAAAGTACTTGAAAGGATGCTTGATAGAACGACGCACCTTTTCAAGTTATCCTTCCCTAGAAACAATAAACCTGACGTGAAAGCTGCAAACACTAAACGCATACTCCTGGTAGTTATGCAGAGTCGGCGTCGAATGAGAACCACGTGTCGCCCCGTGCGTATGCCTTCTCGAGGACTACAGTGAAACACTCCGAGGCTCAGGGAGACATGATTATTGTAGTTCAAAATCATAATTTGTCATAGAAAGATTAAAGGAAAAATTATGCTTCATTAAATCATGGTTTTATACAAGACTTAGGTACAACCTAACATGGCAAGAAACAAATAGGGAAAAGAGAGAATACAACTTGATCAACTAGACAATGCCCTAAAACTCTTGTATGCTAGAACTGTCCCCTCAATGGTCCCCACCTGGGGAACTCGGTTCACGAGACACGTCCTAAGGGGACAAAGGGCTAGGGTGCAAAATCGAAGGTCCTTTACTGCCTCCATCCGAAGGGCCAGCAAATCCCTCATCCCCCAGGAATCCCCCTTCAAAAGATGCCACATTAAGATCAAATTCAGCTTTCTCTAGGACTTATCTTGTCTTCCTTATCTCGTCTTCCAGATTAGGAATCCTATCATGATCGTCCTTCAAAGTGGGTAATTTGGACTTAAGGAAAATGACATTTTGCGCCAACTCTGATTGTAGTTTCAACTGGTCAATTTCTTGGGCCACGTCGTCCTTCTCTTCTTGTAGCCTCGCCACCTCTCTCTGTTGGGTATCAGTGAAGTCCTTCCATGAACCAAGGCTTTCCTCGAGGTGTGACGCACATAGCTTGGCCTAAATCAAGTCATAGGACAGAGTGACGTTCTCTTAGATAAATTGATAAAATTCTTCATTTTTACAAAAACATTACCAAAAAACAATAGGAATAAGCTAGTGACACATTCACTAAAAAAATGAAACTAAGACAGTAATTCTTTCTAATAATAAGAAAGAGTTAAGCTCCTCCAAGGCCTATAAATAGAAGCTTCTTTCAGTCTAATAGTTTCAAAGAGAGACGGAGTTAGGATTGAGCTAATACTAATAGAAAATTTTTTAGTAAAGGGAGGAAAGAGCTAGGTCTCGTATAGAAGAAGAGATATGACCTCAAAATAACATGGGTCAAGGTCAGCTAGTGAGACGATGGGGGATAAGCTTCATTGCCGAGAGGGAAATAGCCCGGATCCTTCAGAGCTGGTTGACAGTCGTCTAGTCAGTCCCTCTCGCTCTTTGATAGACATCTTTCATTTCTCAGTTTCATCCCACGAACATCTGTAGGTCTTTATTCTGTGTCTTATCCTTCCTTGCGGATTCCCGGTTACTGAGGCTCCCAACTTCTCAGCCTCCTTCCACAACTCTTCTACATCATCCTTGTTCAGGAGGGCCAATAGCTCATAGGTTTTATTGTCTGAAAGCGCTGCTTCACAACAAGATTCCTAGTCTTTAGTGTGTTGTCTTGATCATTCTATGGATCTTTCATAGAAAACAAACTTCTTTCTGATTCAGATCGAAACCAAATTTACATGTGCAAAAACAACATAGCCTCACAAGCAAGAAAAGTAGAAAAAACAAAGAAATTGAAATAAAAAATATTACCTAACGGGTACTGTAAAGTATGCCATCAGCCAGCATGGTACCGGATTGGGCAGACAACTCCTCCCTCTCCAAAGGGCCTATCAATCCTTCTAACCATGCCTTCCCCTCTCCTGAACGGTTTAGAAGCTTGACCCTTAGGGACACATTAATCAGAACAGGGCGAACGCAGGTGCTTGTCGAAAGGCTTGTTAAGGGGAAGCAGAGCAGAACAATGCAGCGGATGAAGACAGGAAGATCTCTCAGAGAGATCGGCCATAACTAGCCATTTTCCCTGATCTAAGTGAGAGGGTTCGCCTCTTGTTGACTCCAAAGCAAGGGAATCCAAAATTTGGTCCCTCGGAGCCTATTCCGCTTATAGGGAACTATGATCCCTCATCCTCCAACTCAATGGGGATATTGTCTGGAGGGTTCTCGTTTCGGGGAATAACTCTACGAAAATCCCAAACACCGTTAGGTCATATCATGAAATTAGACCTTGTTAATTTTCTTGTGGGACCTGCCAGCATTAAAATGGGGGAGGGGATCCCTTCTTCTTCTTAGGAAGAAATCTACTTGACCCTTTCCCGAGAAGAATCAAAAAAAGCGAGAAGCCTTATCAACACTTTCGGAGCAACCTTCAAGATAGGAAACTCGAACGACTAAACTATAGTTGGAACAAATGCTTATTATGATCATTGTCTCGCTACCCTATGTCTTGAGATATGAATCTCTTGACCTCTCTATTATTAGAGAGGATGCCAAAATCTTTTCTAACCACTCTTCCATGTCCGGAATACCTTCTGGGGACACCAATGTGGCTTCCCAATAAAAATACAGATCAGAGCAATGTAAGACAAGGAGAGGGAGAAAGGAAAATAAAGAATTCTGGTAATAGAAACTATACTTACGTCTTTCACTCCATCACTCCAAAATAAACCCGTCCTCGGACTTGATAACTCATGAGTAGGGAATGCAACAGAATAGTCAAACCACCTTCTATCGTAGTTGTCCTCGGTGTCCAAGAGGGTTTGAATACCTCAACTAGCCAACAAAATAATACTTCCCTTGAGTAGCTTGGGAGAAAACAGATGTAGAAAGTGCAAAAAAAAGAATGGGATGTTGGCTACAGTTACTGGGAAAGGGAAGCACACCAAGAACCTCCATGAGTTTGGCCCAACTTGGCCCAAGAACACATTGAAATGGTGACAAAAGTCAAAAATCACAGGATCTATCAAGGATTCAAACCCAAGCGTGAAGATATAACTATAGACAAAGAAGGAACCGGTCTAACTAAAAATCCTTTCGGTCACCTAAAGAACGTGAACGACGACATGATCACCCCATTGACAATCACAAAGTATTCGGGGAACTTGTTCCTCACAAACAAAGGAATCTAGGTTATCAACATGCGAACTGTCACATTGTCCTACTACCTTGTTCTGCGCTTCAATCACTCCTTTGTAATCCTAGCTTTTTGGAAGAACCTCCCATACTGTAGGCTCAGAAGTCTACTTCCTGTTTATGCTTTTGTGAGCTTTGGGAGCTTTTTTATCAGATGGGCTAGCAAGTTAAGCCCCCGCAGAAATGAGGAAGTTAGAAGAGGGGACGTTTCCTAGCGGAGGTGAAAGAGCACCATTGGACAAAGGTGTAGAAGAATGGTCGTCCATTGAAGAGAAGCTGAATCCTTGGGTATCCATGTGAATTACAAGCAGTGAGATAAAATAAGAAGAGTTGATTAGAAAGTAACAGAAGTAAGAAAAAATAGAGAAGAGGATCAACGAAAAGATTTTGAGTTAATAGAAAGACCCACGGTCCAATATATATATAGGCAAAAAAGTTCTCCTTCTATATTCGCCCATATTGGGAAAGTCTCCCTATTATAAGTAGCTATCATTGCCTAGAAACCGTAATAGTTGAAGAGTCTAACGAGAAACAGCTTTGCATAATAATAGTGAACTGCATATGACCTTCATCAATACTAAAGATTGGATTTCGATAAAAATCTTTCTTGCAAAGAAAGAATCCTTTAGAAAATCGATTCCTACCGAGAGAAAAAGATTGTCACTTATCGAGTATTCATCATTGAATCTCCCAACAAGTGGGAGGACTGACTATACGGGTAAAATTTACTATCCACGCGTCCTGATCAAAAATCCTTGTGACGATTGAGACCTAGAGATTGAGTGACGGGACTTGTTGCCGAATTCAGAGGTTATGGTCATCAAAGGGTCAAGTATTTGAAGATGTAGCCAAATAAGTTTGGATATTCAGTCAACCTTATCCTTAGATTGTGGATATTTATGAAACGGAATCCACTATCGAGGATCCCGCTCCCCACTGCCTAACCTACTAGCGTGCTGGTGCAAAAATCAGAAGGACAATTCTCTTCTTATCGCTATAAAAGTGGCTCCTACAGTTAGAAGGAGGGAATCATAAAATTAAAAAATTAAAGAAAATTTTTCCCTGTAATAGAAATATCATTTTGTGCTAGCTCCTTTCTCTGATTAAGCTTTGTAATTCGCTCATACCTGTGAGCAGAGACCGCTCGGAACTAGAATACAGAAAAGTTTTATCCGGTATATTATTCATTTTTTTTAATCTATTTTATTGTTTTTCGTCTATCATTATTCATTACCTATGACTGTATCAGACCAAGCAAATTGTTGATGGCCCTTAAAAATATAAATTCAATTATTTAATCTCAAAATCATTTTTTGGGTCAAATGCGTATAACATTGTTGGGTAGTATATATGATGATATCTAGATAGAATCCTATAAGTATGAAAATGAAATCGACATGTTGTCGGCATTAAAAGTAAAGCTTGATCATACATTGGCCTACGAGTAACTATAGGCATTGTTAAGTGACTTTTTTATTACAAACAAAAAATATATGTCTTTTATAGGCAATTCAGACAGTTGAGTGACTATTTGAGTAAGGGACTTCTTATTAACATGGTATCAAAATTAGATCATTCTCAATTTTTGATTTATACAATATTATATGCCCATATTATTGTTGTCCACGCTCCAAAGGTTCAATTTTCCTATCATATAGGCCCTTCGTTGGAGTAACTTGTAGGAGAATAATACAAAACATAAAGAAGATAAAGTTGAAATTTGGGGAATAAGGTTATCTTCTTATATTGTTGGCCGTTGGCGGGGTTTTACTACTTCTGCTTTTGTCCGATAAACAACATCAACCATTTTTGTGCTAGTTACTATAGTAAACTTGTAAACAACTCAAGAAACATAAACCACGGGAAAGAAATTAAGCAGTCAAAATGAGCTAAAACACCATAAAGAACTTAATAGCTTTTTATACTCTGGCCTAGTGAGATCTAAGTGGATCCTAGTGTGGTTTTGGATTCATTCGAACTCATAATTTTTTGATTTAACTTTAGACTTATCTGTGTAACTCTATCGGAATTACTAAAGATATTAAATTATGAACCTAGAACTCAAAACTGGTGATGAGTTCAATAGTTAAAATTGTAGCTTAAATCCATAAAATTAAAATTTAGGATCTGCTTTCCTCCGTTATCTGATACTCAAATCAACACGTTGTCACGACCCTAAATTCCAACTCGATCGTGATGGTGTCTCTCATGAAGACAAGGCCATCCGACGCACCTCTGTCACAACCCCAGTTTACCATCCATGAACATGTCGTGATGGCACCTAGTCCCTATGACTAGGTAAGCCTAACAATGCGGAAGATAAACCATAATTCCGGAAGAAATAAATAAAACTGAACTGGTAAAATAAACGGTGTTTAAGGTGCCACTTGGCACATACCACAATAATTCTCGAAGCTAACAAACTCCCAAAACCCGAAAACTCACAAATCACAAGCTAAGGAATACATAAGAGACTCTGACTCAAGAATATCTATACAAGGAGAAATACTGAAAGAGCTATACTTATTACAGAAAGCTGGAAAGGGAATCCTCGATCTGCGGATGTAGCATATATACCTCGAAGTCTCTACCGATACGCCTCCTTCCAAGGGTGACAGAACTGAGCGGGAGTACCTGTATCTGCACAACAAAAATGTGCAGAAGAGTAGCATGAGCACACCATGGCGGTGCCCAGTAAGTATCAAGACTAACCTCGGTGGAGTAGTGACGAAGAACAGTCAAGGCACCTACCGGTCAATAAACAATATAATCATAGGAATAATGGTAACGGCATATAAATATATAAAGACTGCATGAATGACCAAGAATGCTACAATTCACAATAAGGGAAAAATACAACAAGTAACAACGAGAATATAATAAATGATGATACGGAACTATGGCAGAATCACAGTCCAAATCTAAGGTCACAACACGGCAAGGGGTAAACAAGTCAATAACTCATATCTTACAATGATGTTCACAAAGGTCTTATTCAATGCTTTCCACAATTTCACCCAGTCTCGGACAAACCACAACTTGCAAAGACCCGGCATCTGAAATCTAACAATTTGGCATCATGTGCCCCATCAATCTCATGGTCATGCTGACAACTGACTGGCTAACTAGGCCACTCTCACAAATATAATGGATAAACGAGGTCATACCTCCACCCTTAGCAAAATCAGGAGGGATTCACCTCTAATAGGAGTGTTCAGCTATGTGTATGCTTGTGCAAGTGTTTCTAACAAAATTCTACCAGCTGGCAAACATGAAAAGGAGAACGGACCGCATGTACGAATGTTACCTCACAACTTCCAAGCGGTAACGCTCATACAGGTAAGCAACCCACAATCACAATATAAAACAAAATAGAGATGCCTCCATAGGCCATCACAATTCTATACAATCAATCCCTGACATAGCCCACCTTATTTCACCACGTGTGCAATTAATAATATAATAAGCACCGCCTTATTTTGCCACACATGCACAATAATATTTTCACCTTATTTCGCCACATGCGCAACCCACATATAAGTATATAACATATCCCGCCTTATTACACCGCATGTGCAAAACATCAATAATAATAATAGCACGACAAAGACCTCGTACAACCCTTCAACAACAACCGCACAGTAGGAACCTCGTGCATCACAGTAGCAACGACCGCACGGCAGAAACCTCATGCATCACAATATCAACAACCGCACGGCAGAAACCTCGTGCATCACAATCTCAAATACAACACAAAAATGAAAATATATACAGAAACAAAGCAAGAGAATCAACTCAAGAAATTTCATTCACCAAAAGATGGTACAACTCACTCACAAGGACTAATCGTAACGGGAAAATATTAAGTGCAATAAGAACAACTCAACAAGGGAGAAGTAATACAAAACAATGATTCCATAATACTCAGTTCAATAACAAGGAAGTTAACATGAATCAAATAATTATAATTAAGGAAAATATCAACTAAACATAGGATATCCAACTTCTTCCCAATTAAGACCAATTATTTACACGTGAGAAAGAAATGATGTTTTCCAAATAAAGACAAGCAGTTAGGAATGATAATATGACTATAGAAGGGTAAATGCCTACAGTTAAACAAGTAAAAGTCAATTAGACAACAAGAATAACCAAAAAGGGCAAATAATTCCAAGTAAGTCATGTGGAGGTAAAACTAATAACAGGGAACTCAATCGTATCAAGAACAACTTTATATTCAGTGATTATAAGGATCTAAGAGCCTAAGAGGGCAATTTTCCACAAATAAATCCAAGCACACACTCGTAACCTCGCATACAAGGAATACAATCAACAAGGAAGACTCAAATCCTAAGGGGAAGTCCCCCACACAAGGTTAGACAAGATACTTACCTCAAACCGGCTAAAATAAACTAGCAACCACGTTCTTGCCACGAGTACTCGACTCCAAATGGCCCAAATCTATTCAATGAAATCACACATTGTAATTAACATCTCAAGCAACGGATTCTACTATTTTATTCAAAGCTAAAGCGCGAAATTAGGGAAAATGCCCCTCAAGCCAACGTCTCGGAATCGGATAATTTTTACATTTTCAGAACCCTCGTACTCTCACGAGTCTAACCATATAAAAATCTCCCAAATCGGAAGTCAAACACTCCCTCAAAACTCAATAATTCGGTCTATGAAGTTGTACCCATTTTTCATTAATAATATTAAATTAAAGGATGAAATTAAGAGGAGATTCATGAAAATTGGTCTAAATCGAGTGAGAAGCACTTACCCAAGTCTCTAGGTGAAAATTCCTTCAAAATCGCCAAGAGCCAAGCTCTAGAAGTCAAAATGTGATAAAAATGGTGAACCCTCGAATTTGGGATTAAATTTGTCTGCCCAGACATTTTGTTCTATGCGATCATAGGAGTATGCATGTGATCGCATAGAGTAAAATTGGAAGGCCTAGAAAAATGGCCTATGCGAACGCAATGGGGGTCATGCGATCGCAGAAGAGGAGGAAGCATAACTATGTGATTGCGAACAAGGCTATGTGACCGCATATAATGAATTGGAACCCCTCTGGAATACACTATGCGATCGCAGAGGTGATGATGCGATCGCATAGAAGGAAATGGAACCCCCTCTGGAATACACTATGCGATCGCGGAGGTGATGATGCAATCGCATAGAAGGAAAATCTGCATCAGAACTGAAGGAAAATCTGCAACACTTTTCAAGACAAAAATGCTCCGTTAAACATCTGAAACTTACCCGAGGCCCCCGGGACCTCAACCAAACTCATGGACATATCCCATAACATCATTCAAACTTGTTCCAATCCTTAAACCACCTAAAACAACGTCGTAACCTCGAATTAATCAATGATTTAAGCCTAAGAATTTCAAATTTCATCAAAACACATTTTCGATAAAAACCGAACCAAAACACGTCCGAATGACCTAAAATTTTGCACATATATCCCAAATGATATGACGGAGCTACTGCAACTTTCGAAATTTCATTCCGACCCTCGGATCAAAATCTCACTATCGGACCGGAAACTTTAAAAATTTAAACTTCGGCATTTCAAGCTTAAATTAGCTACAGACTTCTAAAATACATTCTGAACACGCTCCCAACCCTGAAATCACCTAACAGAGCTAACAGAACCATCAGATTTCCATTCTGAGGTCGTCTTTACACTGTTCCAACTACGGACCACTTTCCAATACTTAACTCTCATTTAGGGACTAAGTGTCCTAAAACTCTCCGAAACTCAACGCCGAACATCCTGGCAACCCAAAATAGCAGAAAAGAAATTAGGGGAAGCAGTTATTAGGGAATCGGGGCGTGAAGTTCTAAAAATGACCGGTCGGGTCGTTACAACCTCTAATTCACTTTAAATAACTAAAACAATAACTACTAAGTCTTTAGTCAAAACTAAAATCCCAAAATGCATTTAACAGTATAATTTGCGGAAATAAAAACCAACATAGCCCGACATCGAGGTGTCACTAGTCATGAGCATCTACTAAGGTCCGAACACAACTAGAGTAAAAAATGTACTAGATACGGTCTAATTAAATTGAGAGGGAGAAAAGTAGTGTTGCGAACGCCGGGCAGCTACCTTGCTAAACTCCGATGACTCTACCTCTGAGCAACCAATACCCGCTATCGGGTTCAGAAATAATTGAATCTGCACACAAGTTGTAGGGAGTAAAATGGGTACTTCCAACTCAGCGGGTAATTATAATAAATGAAAACTGAGTAATATAAATCCACATAAAGCACAACATTAAGCTACAAGGGCATAACAAATCAGTGAATATAATTAAGCAGTGAAATCTCATAAACATCTCTTAAACATCTAAGCAATATACAGGAAAATAACTAATAAGTAAACACATAATGACTGCCCCTCGGGCACAGTAACAACAGAATAAGCCCCTCGGGCAATGTCGTAGAACAATACCACCCACTCGGGCTATATCTCATATCATAATGGGTACCCACGCTCACTAGGGGTGTATAGACTCCGGGAGGGTCACCTTATGATCCAAACGCATAATCAAGCCATCTCGTGGCATCATACAAGTTGTCGGCCTCATACAAATCTCAAGACACCTCGTGGCATCATAAACAGGCTCTTAGCCTCATATAAATCTCAAGCCACCTCATGGCGTACAATCTCAGGACCTCGACCTCATTAGTATAATTAATATATCACTGCTGCAACGTGCAACCCGACCTAAAATATCCTCATAGAACAGGCCCTCGCCGTTACTCAGTTAAAATCTCATAAGCCCCTCAAGCCACAGTAAATATAAAGCTCAGCTCAAATACTTTGAAAATACCATTTAATGCGTTTAAAACAGAACCACATAGCTGAGTTTTTAAAGTAGTAAAAATATAGTATGACTGAGCTCCAGTACGAAATCAAACAGTGAGGAAAATATCATTTAAAAATTCCCTAAGGGTTCAAACAGTTGGCACGAAGCACAAATACGGCATTTAGAACAAATATATAATGATATCAGACAGTTCGCTAGTAAATACACAGTAAAATAGTCATACGGGATGGACTAAGTCACAATCCCCAATGGTGCTCTACCCCACGCTCGTCATCTATCGTGTGAATCACCTCAACATAGCCGTACGCTGTAAAATTCCGGGGTTTCATACCCTCAGGACAACATTGAAAATCATTAATCACCTCGAACTAGCCCGAAAAGCTACTCTGCAACACGCTTGCCTCTCGAATCAACTTTCGAGTGCTCCAAATCTACCAAGTTTAGATTTGTATCATCAAATTATGCTAAACGAATGAATTCCAATTGAAAAATATCGATTTTAAGCACAAAACCCAAAATCAATCAAAACCCGTCCGCCCCAGGACCGCATCCTGGAACTGGACAAACTTTATACCAAAATATTCTTCATCATCTCACGAGCCGTACATATAAAGAACTCAAAAATTGGAGTTCGTTTGACCCCTCAAATAATCCCTAGAAGGTCTCATAATCTCAAGCCCTAAATCCACCTTTTTCTATTGATTTTCATGAATTAAACACTGATATTTTGTTCCTTAATCACAAATAATCAAGTTTTAGGGTCCAAAATCCTTACCTCAATAAAGAACCATGATTTCCTCTCTTAAACATCGCCTCAAGGCTCCTTTCCTGTTCAAAAATGGTGTATAAGTTTTCAAAGTCACGGAACAGGTCTTTAAAACATTCCGCCCAGCTATTAAAATTCCTTCATCACGAACGCAGTCAAAGACTCGCGTTCGTGATGAAGGAATTTTAATAGCTGGGCAAAATGTTTTAAAGACCTATTCCGTGACTTTGAACCCTTATACACCATTTCTGACCAAAACTCTTCTTCACGAACGCGACCCCACCATTGCAAACATGATGTCGCACCTCACAAAACTACACGAATGCGTCCAAGCCTCCCGCGAACGCGACGCTTACGATCCCGGCCCTTCATGAACGCGGGAATCCCCTTCGCGAACATGAAGGCCAAACATGACGCCTCCCTTCTTGACCCTTCACGAACGCGAGGGTCCACTCGCGAACACGACGACCAAAATGTCTGCAAATGCTGGAACTCAAAATCTGCAACTTTCTTAACTTCAAAATGATCCGATTGACCACACAAAACTCACCCGAGGCCCCTGGTACCTCAGCCAAAGGTACCAACATATCCTAATACCTTATTCAAACTTGTTCCAATATTAAAACACTTCAAACAACATCAAATGACCCAAAACACATCGGATTCAAGCCTAAGTTTCTAAAAACTTCCAAACCCAACAAAACCACGTCCGAATGATCTGAAATTTTGCACACACATCCCAAATGACACAAGGAAGCTAATGAAACTCTCATAATTCGATTCCGACCCCTATATCAAAATCTCACCTATCAACCGGAAAACGCCAAAAACTAACTTTCGTCAATTCAAGCCTAATTCTACACCGGACCTCTAAAACACATTCCGATCATGCTTATATGTCCCAAATCACCTAACGGAGCTAACCAAATTATAAAAATTCCAATACGAGATCATATATTAACAAGTCAAATCTTGGTCAAACCCTTCAAATTTCAATCTTCAAACTGAGAATTGTTATTCCAAATTCATTCTGATCATCCTGAAAACTAAAGCCAATGATTTACGTAAGTCAAAATACACTACACAGGGTGAGTCATGCCCGAGAACTGGCGAGCAAAGTGCAAAAGTGTGAGTCATGCCCGAGAACTGGCGAGCAAAGTGCAAAAGCTCAAAATGACCGATCGGGTCATTACATCCTCCCCCCTAAACATATGTTCGTCCTTGAACGTGCCCAGAGTTGTTCCAAAAGACAACCAATTGCCGAATAACCTTACCACACATATACCCGGGGGTGATCACACGTCACCCTATCTTATAGAGGTCCGATAACACATTGTAACTGAAATTTCACAATACAATCTAGCCCATAAACCTTAGAACCACATTTCCACTTCTGAAATCATCAATACGATCAAACTCTCACATTTATACTGTGAATAAGTATGAACAAGCTGTAACAAACCATATATGTAACCTCAGGTGCAATTACATGGTATACCACATAACTCAAACATTGGTAGCGATAATTTCTAATCACAGCAGCTGCACACAACAATTGAATATCGATAGAAAACCTCTTATCAACTAAAGTCTTATTCTGTCACTTTTATATACTGCCAATGATATGTGAAACACGCAACAAGACATAACCAGTTCTCAGATAAACCATTAATGAAGCAACTTCTGTGTTGGCAAAGGTCATAGCAAATTTTGAGCCAAACCTCAATATTATCCTTCCAACATGTTGAAATCGAATCATTTTGTACTCATTTCAGATCCCGACGATCTCATCTAATCCAACACCACTACTATGGTGACATGACACATCAATACAATCTAAACCCATAACTCGTGCAATTTGTGCACCAATAAACAATAATATAAATGTACTCCAATCATGAAAATGACTCGAACGAAAGGGTTGTACCACCAACTCACCAGTACCACCATAACAAAATGATGAGAACACATCACACGTTGTAGAAATAGAATACACGAGTCTAACTCGAAGTGACATACCTCCATATAGCTTCTCTACAATGCGCGACCCTATCCAAACACTGGTCTACGTGAAACACCTCAAGTTATTATGCTCTAAATCGACAACCACACGCAATTTATTGTCTGGAACCAAAGCAAATCATCATACCCACGGTGAAGCAAATAACATACACCACACAAACACGAAAGGACATAATCGATACGCCAACCGAGCAACACCCAATTACTCTTCCCGCTCGACTTCCACTATGAAACCCCAATGAACTGCACCATGTGTGCCTATAACCAACAAATTATAATGCCTTGCAACACAGAAAGGTAACTCATAGATCTCCCTAGATTACTGATAAGCTCAATAACAATCGAATCAACACATCCTTCAACATTACAACTCAGAGCCAACCAAGCCAACTCAAGTTAGAACACACATCCACATTGGCCTGCCAACGGACCACTTATCAAGAAGTTCCTAACGCTGCTCCTTCAACTCCTTTAACTTCGTCGGTGCCATATGATACGATGCCCGACACCAAATCAATACCGAAATTGACAACCCTGTCTGGAGACATGCCTAGCAGTAGGGAACACATCCAAAAAATCTCTCACCACCAGAACTGAATAATAGCAGGAGTCTCTTTACTACCATCCATCAAAGAGGCCAATAAGAAAGACAATCCTTCCTAGCCATCCGCTGGGTCTTCGAAATATAATACCACCCTACTAAGAGCATAATTTTTCGAACCTCGCCACTCAATCTGTGGCATTCCCGGCATAGCCAATATCGCCGCCTTAGCGCAATAGCTCAGAATGACACAACATTGCGACAACTAGTCTATACCCAATATCCCTCAAATCCTAACTTACCAAGCAACAAAAGATCCACTCGGGTCTCCAAACACCGATAGTCACTACACAGTGCCAATACACGGGACCCACAACCATAATATAACTTGTTTATGAGAACTCCCAGTCTCCAACTCCTTATAGCACACGCATCACCATATTCGATCCTAATTTTGCCGTCCGAAGATACAACACACCTCTAATACCCAATCATCCATGATATGTACTCCTATAATTCTTCTGTGCCACTAAGAAAACTCAAATATCAGCAGTTGATCCAATAAGAAAGTGTCGCAATACTACTGAAGTAGCATCAACTTAATCACATTGCATTTTTCTGAAGCATATACCCTCGTCAAATCACCCCAATTAGCAATACCATTCCCTCAATCATCTGAAGATCATTTCCCTAATCATCTGAAGCTCTTTTCTCTAGTTGTCTGAAGCTTATTTCTCTAACTATCCGAAGATGCCCGATGTCTAAGAGTTTTATGACCTTCCTTTTAGAATTGAACCGTAACCTTACACACGCAATTCTCAATCCTCCACCACATACAGCATATACCATACCATCATAGGATAAACATGAGGACTTTAAATCCCTTCTGACCCACAAACAGTTACGTACTCAACTAACCAAGAACTTTCAATTGATCCCATTTAGAAGACAATCACTACACACCCCATGCTCCACATGCTGGTAGAAAATACGCATCCCTAACCGTGGTTGGAACCATCAAGAACTTTCTGAATTCCATTTGCACAAAACTAAACCATCCAGACTGAATCCTTCTAACTCGACCAAGCTACGCAGGTTAGTGAAACCCAAGAGCATTGCCGCGAAGAACCTGCAGAGACGCATTACCTCGTAAGCATCCAAAGAACTAATCATATCCTTACCATGCCGATCTGGCCTACTACCAAGCTATCCCATCTATCCGAGTTTCCTTCCGAATTACCTTAAAATTTATATGTTTCCTTAATAGTACATCACTATCCATAAATAAAACTTGCCCCACCAACTTTAATGTAGAACCACACCACCTAAGGTGCATAAGCCGCTGAATTCTCTCTTAAATATTCCCATAAGAACCACATTCAAAATACCTACCCTGAAAGGACTTCCTGCGAATCCAAGGCCATTAACTTTACCTTCCTAATACTGCAATATAGAACCCCATAATGATATAGAAATACTACTAGTCTTGACACCTTCTAGTGCAACCTTAGTTTCTAGCCAAATTATACACTTGAAAACTCCCAAATTTTACATGTGAAATCTTGAACTCATTAGGACCATTCTCAAGAGTCATCCACTCTACTCAAACCTCAATTAGACTGATCAAATGAACCGAACAACCTGTGCCTCATTAGTACTCCAACACCACAGAAGGTAACCTCAATTTAATGTAACCAAACAACTTCATGTTGTATGCACCGTACATCATTTAATAATAACAACTCAAGTCATTCCCCGATTCTCATACACCCATAAATCATGACATAACCTTTATTGAACTTTCCATTACTCGAGCCATAACTGATTCACAACTATGCCTCAAACTAGAACTATCATAGCACACAATTGTGTAATCAACTATTCAGTAGCAGACTCCCCCACTTGGCTTGAAGACATATATCAAAACGCACGATAACTCATAATTAATATACTCTATTATTTCCACAATACCGTAGTAAGATTGAACTAAATTCTTCATGAGCTCGTGCAACACAGACAATCTAGTACTTCAATTCTTCTGCAAACCTCGCATTCACCCTTGTAACAGTTAAGCCCACTCTTTTAAGCGATTAAAATTCAAATTGTAACACATATATTCACTGGTAAAGGAGATCTTCTAACAACAACATAAGGATCACACAAACTTAAGAACACTCCGCAGTAAATAACCCACCTGCTTTGCCTCCAACTAATATTTTTGTATACCTTCCATCGTCATAAACATTACGTAGTCACTTAATCTTCCTGAGTCTGAACTCACACTGCAACATGAAATTTACTTCACTCCCAATTAGGAACATGAAAATATTCTTCGCACACCCATAACTCGAGGCTATACATCCAATCACAATGGAATTAAAACACCTAATAGTTCATCTATCCTCCAGCAGACCCTTCTCGTCGCTTCCAAATTATATGACACATCTCGCAATCATAGCATACTCATCGCAAAGTCATCCAGCTATCACTTCTACTAATGGAGGGCACTACTGAGTATATAATTTCAAAAGCACGACTCACATAATCAGCACCTTGGTGCTCAAGCTATAGGTGAAAATCCGACCTCAGGTCCTATAGACTGGCCCAACGTCAAACATACAGAGATCACATCTCACCCCTCGATCAGGGAATCATAAACCATCAATGCACATCTGATACTGAGTTCTCGTTCGCGCATACAAATGCATAGAAGGAGTTCAATAAGTTATATTTCAAGCTGAATAAAGGACGCACGACAAGAATTCCAAGAATATGGAGTTTTCCTAAAGGTTTGGTAACCTCTCGAGGATAAATACAGACATCTCCATAACGATCCGCGAGACTCTACTAAACCTGCTCATGACTCATGAGACCTATGTAACCTAGGCTCTAATACCAACTTGTCACGACCCTAAATCCCAACCCGGTCGTGATGGTGCCTCTCGTGAAGACAAGGCCAGCCGACACACCTCCAATTCACTTTAAACAACTAAAACAACAACTACTAAGTCTTTAATCAAAAATAAAATTCAAAAATGCATTTAATAGTGTAAATTGCAGAAATAAAAACCAACACAACCCGACATCAAGGTGTCACTAGTCACAAGCATATATTAAGGTCCGAACACAACTAGAGTTAAAAATGTACTAAATACTATCTAATGAAATCTAGAAGGAGAAAAGCAGTCCTGTGAATATCAGGCAGCTACCTTGCTAAACTCCGATGACTCTGCCTCTGAGCAACCAATACCCACTACCGGGTCAGAAATACCTGAATCTGCACACAAGGTGCAAGGAGTAAAGTGAGTACTTCCAACTCAGTGAGTAATAAAAATAAATGAAGATTGAGTAATATAAAGCCACGCAAAGCACAAATTAAGCTACAAGGTCGTAACAAATCAGTGAATATAATTAAGTAGTGAAATATCATAAACCTCTCTTAAACAGCTAAACAATATACAGGAAAACAACTAGTAAGTAAACACATAATGACTGCCCCTCGGGCATAGTAACAATAGAATAAGCCCCTCGGGCAATGTCACAGAACAATACCAGCCACTCGGGCTATATCTCATATCACAATGGGTACTCGCGCTCACTGGGGGTGTACAAACTCTGGGAGGGTCCCCTTACGGTCCAAACGCATAATCAAGCCATCTCGTGGCATTATACAAGTTGTCGGCCTTATACAAATCTCAAGCCACCTCATGGCGTAAAATCTCACGCCCTCGTCCTCTTATAAATCTCAAGCCACCTCGTGGCGTACAATCTCAGGCCCTCGGCCTCATTAGTATAATCACTATATCAATGTTGTGGCTGCAGCCCTACCCAAAATATCCTCACAACACAGGCCCTCGGCCTTACTCAGTCAAAATCTCATAAGCCCCTCGGGCTGCAGTAAATATAAAGCTCAGCTCAATTACTTTGAAAATATCACTTAATGTGTTTAAAATAGAATAACATGGGTGAGTTTTTAAAGTAGTAAAAATATAGTATGACTGAGCTCCAGTACGAAATCAAACAGTGAGGAAACTATCATTTAAAAATCTCCTAAGGGTCCAAACAGTTGGCACGAAGCCCAAACACGACATTTAGCCAAAATATATAATGATATCAAACAGTTAGCTATTAATACACAGTAAAATAGTCAAACAGGATGAACTAAGTCACAATCCCCAACGGTGCTCTATCCCATGCTCGTCAGCTAGCGTGTGAGTTGTAGACATGTGACTTTTGACCTTACCCAAGATTTTCTGTATTTTGGTCCGAAAATATTTAATTTAGGCCTAATAGCGCTATCTCAATTAATTTTAACTCTTTTACTTTATTTTAGCACAAGAAAAATGAATATTACAAAAAAATATTTTAGTTTATGTATTTTTCATAATTTTTAAAAAAATACAAAAAAATAGTACATTATTTTTATCTTTATATAATTTCAAAAATACAAAAATAGTTTCATGTTTAGTTTAGTTAATTAGTGGCATAGTATAGTATTTCTATCTTATTTTAAAAGGCATTGTGTAGTCTAGAGACCCTTCTAGACTCTTTTTTAGAACAAAAAATATATAAAAAGATCCTAAGGACTTAACACAAAAAGAACTAGGGACTAATTGGCAAAATACACAAAATATAAACCTAATCTCTACCCCCATATAATAGTACCTATACCTAAAATAAACCTAGACCCCAAAAAATGCCAACGAGGACCATCCCTAATCCTCTAATCCGATTCTTCTCCAAAACAGATAGCTACAAAAGTTACTGTGAAATAATCCTTTCTCTTGGAATTTCCTTTTTTCATAGCTATGTAAACTCACTGCAGTAACATCATCTTCCCCGTTGAGCATCACTTCATTTTTTTCTTCATCATTAAAGCCATTTGTATCTCTAGAAATTAAAAATCTCACTGCACATTCACACTCCAAAAGCCATCATCCCTTTTCTTTATTCCATTAACACAGTTGAGTTTTTATCATCCTATTACCACAAGACCCAGCAGGAAACAAAAAAAAAAAATTCAAGATCTGGGTCTGAAGTTCCGTCCGAGGTCTCGGTGCGATTCATGTGTGCCGATTTTACTTCACATCGAAGGTCCTTGTGATTTTTATCTTTGTAAGTTGTGGAAGCTCTAATTAGAGTTGTCTTGCTGCGATTGTTGTTGGTTGTGGACGGAAATTGCTGCTGAGCTTCGTGTCGCTTTTCCTTCATTTCTTTCAAAATACAAGGTAGGTGCACTTCTAATTTTCTGATTGTTGCTAGTTTAGAATGAATAAAATACTGATTTGATTTGGCTCCAATTTTTCCATGTCTTTTGTTAAATCTGCTGGTTTACTTTGGACAAGCAAATGAATTTTTTTATTATCATTTAAAACTGTGAGTGTTCTTTTTTTTGGATTGTTATTGGCTCTTCAATGTTGCTGTGTTTCATTATTCACCTAGTTTCATGGAATAATGTTGCTTTACCATATTTTATCTGTTTGCCAAGTTTAATTTTCATTAAATGAAGTAACGGAAGATTTACGAGTAAAAATAGAACTGATGGCTAAGAATATGTCCCTAGGTTTCTGTACGTTCTTGCAGGCATGTATGCAAAGTTTTGTTTTTTTATGCATTTTGTCCCTTGGTCAAATTTGATTAGCAAGATTTGCTTGCTTAAATGCGGGCCTGCCTTCCCACGCCTTAGTTTATTTTATTTCATTCACAATAATCTCAAAATAGTTTAGGAAATAAATCTTTAAACATTCGTAGTTTGTTTTAGTTGAGTACAATCCTTTGAAATTAGAATCGAGGCGTGCTATTTAGTTGAATTTTCATGGACATCACAAAGTTAACCACGCGTAGTTCCTTTAGACGCGTTATTTTAATAATTTATCTTCCTAAATTCGGGTGCGCATTTATGTGACCCAAATCCAAATCTCAACGTTAGATAAAATGTGTTGCGAACTGCGGGTGCATTTATGTGACGTGGTTCGAAATATATTTTAATAACGTTGCAATCTTCCTATAAATGACTAAAAGCGGTTAAAGATAAAATTTGCACATAAGTTCATAATTGTTTAAAATAAGATTATTACGCCAAATATAACAGTTGAGCGACCGTGCTAGAACCACGGAACTTGGGAATACCTAACACCTTCTCCTGAGTTAACAGAATTCCTTACCCGGATTTCTGGTTCGCAGACTGTTAAACAGAGTCATTCTTTTCCTCGATTCGGGATTTTAAACCGGTGACTTGGGACACCATAAATCTCCCAAGTGGCGACTCTGAATCTTTTAATAGATAAATCTCATTTTGATTGTCCTTTAATTGGAAAAATTCCCTTTATTATACCCTCTTTACGGGGTAGTAAGAAAAAAGGAGGTGTGACAGCTCTAACGACTCTTCTTGGGACATGAACCCAAAACATTTGGTTCAGGGTTCAAGAATTCGAGCTTAGAATAATTGTTGTATCCGGCTTTGTTTATCATCTGATATTTTTACATGTTGGGCTTAATGTGCAAAATAATGCTTTTATCGCTTTGATATTATTTGGACTGCACGTATAAACTGTTACGAAATCCTTCTCTTCTTATCTTCGGGGATATGCTCGCTGGTCGAGACTCCCTATTCTGTTAGTGTCATACCTTGAAATAAGAAAGAGACTCGGACAAGTTACTAAGCCGGATGGTCTTTCGGGTCCATGGTACCTAGCCCCCTCCTCGACTCGAGTTGTCCCCTCGGGTACACAGTCTAGAATAAATACCCAGGTTTTGAACCACTCAGCCTCATGCCGGATCCCTAATAGGAATGCTTATCTGCATCATGTGCATTTTGACTTAGGGGACTCAACATAGGGGTTGGGTCCGTCTAGGACAGGTGTACCCGAAATAATGGACCATCTTGATGAATCTTATGTGCTACATGTTGCATTTATTCAATGGTAAAGGATCATTTGGCGGACCAATGATAGTTGATGGCAAATGAAAAAAGAAAAAAAGAGGGTGAAGTGTGAAAATAAAGCAAGTAGGGGCCAGTTATATTTTTTGTTATATTTTTATTAAGAAAAGACAATAAAATACATGAAAATACAAAAGATTTTACACTTTTTCATCATTTTCGAAAAATCAAAAATAAAAAAAATAAGGGGGGGGGGAGGAAATCCAAAATGATTTTGCATGTTTCATCAATTTTTTCAAGAAAAGCAAAAAATATATTTTCTCTAAATCAGTACCCTTTTTTTTTAATTCTCAACCGTCCAATCTGCCTGAACTACGCATACCTGATTCTCGTCTTTCGGGACGTGATGCGTAGGCAACCCACATAGGGTCCAGTCTTCCTAGTGAGTTTAGGTTCTTGGTTTTGTGGGGTCTTACCAAATTTTACACTTCTTGCCACCTTTTGGCTAAATAAGTCATTTTGCTAAAATAGTCTTAATCATGTCTTGTATGTGTCCAGTAGGAAAGATTATTGTCTCACATAGTATTTTAGATCTTTAATTTTATTTGGTCTAATTTTCTTATACAGGTATGAATTTACTTGCCGGAGTTTGGGCATGACAGAGCCTCAGGACCATCTAGTCAGGATCGTTCATTCAGGATTGGATCAAAAGAAGATTTTCTATTTTTTTATGTTTGGAGTTTATTTTCTTTTTATGTTGTCTTTTTAGCTTCTAGTTTTGTATAGTAATACCGAGGTTTTATTATTATTGTACTTACTATTTTGTATTTTGAAAAAAGTGTGTTATAAGTCAAAAATCCAAAAACAAAGAAGCAAAAAAAAAATGTTGCATTTTATATTTCCGTTATAAGTTTTCTTTAGAATACTAATTCTAGAAATGAAATAAATTGAGGTTGTTTTTCCTTTAGGCAATTGATATCTAGGACTTAAAATAAATTGTTTTTATGTTTCCTTTATGTATATTGGTGTCAAAATTCAAAAAAGAGAATTTTCTTTTAATACTTCTTTAAAAGCTTTCTTTAAGGTGTTAATTTTAAAATCCAAAAAGATTTTCTTTCGCGGTGTTTCTTTGGGAAATTAGTGAAAAATAATTTTTTATTTTATTTTCATTAGAACTTTAGGATATAGTATATAGAAGAAAAAAAGCGAACATATTTTTATCTTTGGTTTATTTTTAGAGTCTCTCTTTTAGACAATCAAAATTAAAATTCAAAAATATTTTGTGGTTTATTCTTTAGATTTCCTTCTTAAAAAAATAAAAAGAAAAAAAGTAATCAAAAACTATTTTTCTAGGATTTTTTCTTAATAGACTATTTGTTTCAAAAGAAAAAATAAATAAATAAATAAATATGTCTGTTAAGCTTGAGTTTAGAATAGGTCATAGAAAATAAGTCTAGAAAATTTAAAAAAAAATAATTTGCTTCTTTTATTTCTCTTTTCTCATCAAAGCATTCATTAAGGTAAAAAGAAAAAAAAGAGAATGTCAGTTTATTTGCTTTATTCTCGATCTTCTAGAACTACGCAAAGATCTGATTCATGCGGGGTCATGATATGTAGGCAACCTATGTAGGGTTCAATCAAATCATTCTTTTTATTTAAGAGAAAAAGAAAGGACAAGAAAAAGAAAAAAAAAGAAGAAAAAAAGGAAAAAGAAAAAGGAAAGAAGAAAGAGATGGTGAAATTATGGGCTGTGCGAAATGAGAGGGAAGAAAAGAGCGATAATCAGAAAGATAAAAAAGGATGGAAAATGAGAGATCCAAGAAGTGCTAGAAAAGCAAAGAAAAGAGAGGATTGAAATGAACAAATTGAGATGATGCCAACTGACCTTCGTACCCTTGAAGTCATTCTAGAACCATTAATTGTTGCCAGGTGCATTGCATTAAATGTGATATTTTTAGCTGTTAAATGCCCTAACGCTAACATGATGACTTCATTTTGTTTTCCTCATTATAGCAGAAAGGTGGTTGGTTTGTAGTTTTTAAAGTGGTAACTCTTCTCTACATCACAACAACAAAAGGCAACATCAGACAACAACAGAACTGGGTTGGTTGATACCGGGGCCCGAAAGCAGTTGGTTGAACAGGACAATGGGTTAATTGAAGAGGTAAAAATGTTGAGACAACACATGGAGGACATGTATCAGGCTTGGATGACTGGGAAAGCACCACCCCCGCCACCACCTAGCTTCTTAAATGCCACCCTTACCCAAATTCTGGGCACAATGCCAGACGATCCTCTGTACTCTCCAAATACACCCGCTTATCACAGTTTTCCTTACCACCTAGTAGCTCCACCACTCCTCCTCCAATTACCCCTCCCCAAAATTGCCCTCCTATCATTTCCACTACCCCAACAATGAATACCCACTCAAAGCTTGCGATGCCCAATATCACCCCTCAAAGGTTGCCCACAAGGTCTTTGATTCATACAAGAAGAGCTCCCGGGATGAGCTTCATGCTGAAAATGAAAAGGTTACAGAAAGAGAAGGGCGAGATGGGATGCCCAGAAGGATGAAAGGCACAGAACAATCTTTAAAGAACAAACGAAGAACGAGAGGCCAGGGTAGCATGACTTACAAATAACTGCCTGTGTCCCATGACGTCCGCCTGCCCGCAGGGTTCAAAGTGCCAAAATTTAACTTGTATGATGGGTGTGGAGATCCGGTAGCCCACTTGAGGGTATATTACAATGAAAAGATAATTTTTGGAGAGAAAGATGACTTGATGATGGCATATTTCAGTGAGAGCATAACTGGGGTGGCATTGGACTGGTATACTCGTCAAGATGTTGACAAGTGGCATACATTGGGTGACTTGGCTCAATATTTTGTGCGACGCTTTTAATAAAAATGAGGTGTTACCCTAGATCACTCTTCCCTAGATAAAATGGAAAAGAAGCCAGAAGAATGCTTTAGGGAGCTTGGGCTCAGATGGAGGGAGCAAGATGCTCGAGTCAGTTCCCCGATGGGTGAAGAAGAAATGGTTGAGCTTTTCCTACAAGCCCAGGGGCCTACCTACTTCAGTTATTTGATCCCGGCCTTGGGAAACCTTTCAATGATGTGTTAAAAATGGGGAGCTAGTAGAAGAAGGAATCAAGTCGGGAAAAATCGTTAGTTGTTCGAAGGACATTCAGAGCATCCCAGTAAGCTTGGGTAAAAGAAAGAGAAACCGAAAAGATGATCCGATAGGCTTTCCTGATCGACACTTCCAGCCTTGACATCGTCCCCGTGGATATCCTTGTGTACCAGATGGTCCTCCCCAATGATACTTCTCTTCACAGAACTCCCAAAATCGTACATCACTTTCCCCGTACCCAGCTCTACAGAAGGCCTATCCGCCCCGACGAGCATACCGAAAACCTCCTGGATCAGGTTTCCGGCCCAATCAAGCATTTAAGAACGAGAGGCTGCTAAAAAAAGAAAAGGCTTTCACTCCTATTGGAGAATCATATGCTAGTTTGTTCCAAAGGTTGAAGCAATTGGACATGTTGAAGCCAATTCAGATAAAAATGCCAAACCTTCTGTCAAAGAAGTTTGATTTTTCTCAAAGGTGCGCATATTGCTCAGATGCCCCGGGGCATGACATAGAGAAGTGTTGGAATCTGAAGAAAGCAATTCAGAAGCTTATTGATGCAGGTCACATTGTCGTGCAAAATTCGGATGCAGCAAACACTAGCCAAAGTCCATCACCTGTGCATAACGAGACGGATATGGTAGGCATGATTTATTTTGAAAAGGAATGTGAGAATTCTTCTGGGACCTCGGAGGTCCAAGGGCTATCAAGCTTTCAGCACTATCAGAGGTTGATCTTAAGAACGAGCCGGCAAAAGGAACCCAAAAGAAACTTGATAAGAACAATGTGATGAAGAATTGTGAAGTTCCTAGTATTGCTGATGCAGAATTCAGTGGCTAAGATATCGTGCTTTGTAATTGGAAAGACGCTCCATTTTTTGGTTATTCGGAGAGGAGCTTTGGTGGCTTATTTTGTTGTCATTTCTGTTGTTCAGGTTATTTCAAGGTTATAATCTGGATATTGTCTTGTGACTGAAACCCTTTTATCCTTTTATTTAGTTTAGTTCCTTTGGTAGTAGTATCTCATGTAGTGTTGTCTGTCACACCTCCTTTTTACCGATTTTTAATACACCCCGTGAAGGGCGTAAAGGAGTTTTTCCACTTAAAGGACAGTCAGAACGGGATTTATTATTATTTATTCAGAGTCTCCACTTGGGAGATTTATGGTGTCCCAAGTCACCGATTGAATCCCGAACCGAGGAAAATATGACTCTTTTAACAGTCCGCGAACCAGAAATTCGGATAAAAAATTCTGTTAACCCGGGAGAAGGTGTTAGGCACTCCCGAATTCCATGGTTCTAGCACGGTCGCTCAACTGTCGTATTTGATTTTATCTGATTTCCATATATATTCTATTTTTATTAGGGTAAACTAAGATTTACGTTTTATTCCAAACTAGCCTGCTTGATTGGCTATTATATGGCCCAATTAATCAGGCCCAGCGTCGGTGAAAACTGGGCCAAGTGCTCTGACGCCCAGCTGGGGATCGAGTCCCCCGCAAATCCAATTCCAAGTGGTCTTTTTCCGTTTCTTATTATTTTCAATAGCTACCCTATCTCTTCTCTTTTTCTACATATCCTTTTATTTATTGTCAAAATGAAATGAAGTTATAATAAACGAAATCTGCAGAACTAAACTTGAAATGAAAGTGTCAACTGATGCATTTTTTTTAACAGAAGAAACACATGAATCTGTGGATGTTATTGTGAGTAACTTTCATGTCCAAACTTGTCTATTTAACTATCAAATTATTAATCAATTCACATTTAATCTAGAACACAATGCCTAATGCTTAATTTTCAGTTACTTCACGTGTGCCAAAATTTCAAAGCAGAGTAATTATCAATCCATACAAATTAGCTAGAGATCTAATCCATATTTAATGATACATTATAAAACTAATACTATATATTCTAAGTTCATAAAACTAATCCCTGGATCTCGTAGTTACTTTTTAATACTATGTATTCTAAGTTCTATAATGTCTTATTACAAGTATAACACAATGAAAAATCGAATGTGACGATAGAACAGTCCAAAATATTATTACAATTGACCACTCCTAATGAATACATATTACTCAAACTAGATTTATATCTACTCAAATCTTATTACACATAAACGTATATATTGCTAACAGATTTATCAGTATCAATCGGATTTATTTTCATTGCATATAGCTTGAAGTACAGCAATAGAAGCAAATGTGTACCTGGAAAATGAAGGAAATCAATGAGATTCTAGGTCAATTTGTATAGTAACAGGAATCATCAATAGAAATCCAACAGCAATTCAACCACAGCCTCAATCAACACCAGATTTTAATCACAGCAATGGTAGAAATCAACAAAACCAATATTCGACCAACTCAATGCAATCTCAATGATATTTAATCACCAGAAAACAATCAGCATCATCCAAACAGCCTTCAAATTGACTTAAAACTAAAGGAACAGTAAGATTTTTGAACCTTTCTACTGTTTTTGGTATTTTTGAGTTTTGGAAATGGTAAATTTCGAAAGTAGAGATCTAGAGTAGCAGAAATGTTTCAGGGAGATTTCAGATTGCTAAAACGTATTAAATGAGTCATATGGGTGCCTATTTATAGAGTTAAAAAGGGAGGGAAATTCTAACTTTGTTAATTACAAAGTAGTCCCTCTTTTATTTCAATTTTATCCTTATTGTTTATTAGTTATTCGATTACTAACCCTTTATTTATGAAGAATTACACCTGTTACACCATCTAGAACATTCTATCTTGGTATATTTCCTATCTTGCCCTCATATCAATTCAGAATTCTTTAAATTACCCTTTTCTTATGCCCATATTACCCCTACTTCCTAAGGCTTAGTACCCTTAAACCTTTTGTTGTACCCAAATTACCCCTGAATCCCAATCAGATTTACCAAATTCCCTAGTGCATTTTACCCTTTTACCCCATAAATTTGATTAATTTTACAAAATTACCCTAATACTAATTTTCAGAATTAAATACTAATTACTTATCAAATGAAATGTAATCAGAAACTAGTTAACAATCAGCTATAACCAATCGAACAGTTAATTCAAACTAATTATTATCAATTCAATTCCTAAAACTAACAAGTAACAAAATTATTTCTAACAAAATATCAGAATCAAAAATTTTAAGAACTAACAGTTAACAGAATCCGAAATTCAGAAGCCAACAAAAATCTAATTATACTAATTTTATTAACCCTAATTTACTAATCAAGTTATTCATTAAAATCCTATTTTGGTATCAAAAATTTAAATCTAAAAGTATTAGAATCTAAAGCCTAAGAACTAAAACTAATCAATCTGTTTAAAAGACAAACCCTAATTAGTAAACTAATCGTACTAAGAAAGAAAGAACATGCAAAGAGATATACAAGTCAAGAAACCGGAAAGCAAGGAGGAAAGAAAAACTTAGCTTTTTTTTTTCTCTTTTATTCAAACAGTCTTTGGCTTTTCTTTTTCTTCTTTTTTCTTTTAATGAACAGGCTCCAACATCCCAGATGCCTCATGTCAATTTTTCTTGAACTTGGTCACCAACAGACCTTGATTTTGATATTTAAAATACTCTAGTAACTTTTAGGGCTCAGGGCTTTCAAAAATAGGTTAAGGGCATCAAGACGGTGGTATGGTGTGAATTTGGGCTTATTTAGACAAACTAGTATTCACCGGAGTTAGGGTTCCGACGACACTCTTTTGTTTATTCGAGAACAAAGACACTGATTTGAGGAAAAAGAATTAGAGGGGTGGGATAAGGAGGTATAAACGGTTCTGGGGTGTTATTGGTAGGTTAGTTGGCTTAAGTGTCGTCTCCCGCCGGTAGGTTTGGGATCTATTGAGAGAGAAAGGTGGCGGCTGAGATATGAGGAAGAAGAGGAAAATAAAATGATTTAGGGTTGTATGTATTTTTGATATATTAAAAGACCTTCACTTAACTTGGACCGTTAGATTAAATGGATTAACGACTCAGATCCTTTGAGCCCTAAAACGACACCGTCCAATTTTAATGAAAATTCAACTTCGTCCGTTGGATTAATCAGATGAACGACCCAGATTGAAATTACGAAACGCCATCATTTTATTTTAATGAAGAGATCAGTCTTCAGCCGTTATATCAGTTCTCTTCAACGGCCAGGATTAGATTAATAAAAAACGGGGTCGTTTGGTCTTAAGGCTGGGCAGACCGGGTGGATAATTTTTGGGCCTGGGCGAGTATTATCTATTTGGGCTAGTGTATTTGATTTGGGTTTGTACAATTAACCCAATTTCTTTATTAGTCCAATCATTTATTTTGTATTTTTGTATTGTATTTTCCTTTTATATTTTTGTATTTTATTTATTTTCTGATTTTATTTGATTGTTAAGCTAATTAAATTTTAAAATTATTTAATATCTATTTTATAGTAATTTTCAATTAAAACACTAAAATGCAATTTTTTATTTTTCTTTAATTTGTTCCCAAAATGAATTAATACTAAA
>MU689513.1:0-62349 GCA_026770625.1 Nicotiana glauca | reverse complement strand
ATATATATATATATATATATATATATATATATATATATATATATATACTTTAAGGATACCACTAATACGTATCTACTTTTTGTAATTATCAATTTATAACCAAATTAATCACTAACATTTCTCACGTATAATCTAATCAACTAGTAATAGTTCTTAAGACTACTATTGATAAACTTTTACTTAATCAGTGTAATTACTAATATATAGGCTAATCAATCATTAACATTACTTAAGCATACCACTTATACGCATCTGCTTTATGTAATTATCAATTTATAAGTTAATTAATCGCTAATATTTCTTATTGATATTATTAATACACTCCTACTTAGTGTAATTCTTAATGCATAAGCTAATGAATCAGCAGAGGCGGATCCAGGATTTCAAGATGATGGGTGCACCATTATCCGACCACCGTTTGATTTGGTTCTCTAAGACTTACCTTGGAGAACTATCAATAATAGCATTATTATTTATTGTTACAAGTATTAAACTCAATATTTAATTTAAGGATATATCAAAGGGTGAATCCAAAAACAGAAGAATGCATGACAAAAAAAGAAAAGAAAAGAAAGATAGGGCATGGAATTTGAACAGAACAGAAAAGAACGAAAAAGAAATAGAAAAATGGCTGAGAGATAGAAGATAGGGAAGTGGATTCGAACACTAGAACTAGGGGTCAATGGTGCACAAAGCTACCACTGTACCAAATGCTCTTTTGACCATGGGTTCCCACGTGGAAAATTAAGTACTTTATCCGAAAAATATCCATGTGATACAAAACCTAAGGAGGGGAGCATGGGTGCACGTGCCCCACACCCCTCCACATGGATCCACCTCTGTGAATCAGTAATAGTTTTTAAGACTATACTAATACCTACTTAATTAGTATAATTATCAATGTATAGGCTAAAGAATCACTAGCGTTACTTCAGAATACCACTAATATTAATTAACGATACCACTAATAAACCTTCACTTACTTTAATTATCAAACGAAAGATAAACAATCACATACATTTCTCACAAATATCATTAATACACTTCCATTTAGTGTATAATTACTAATGTATCGGCTAATCAATCACTAGCGTTACTTATATAAGGATGCCACTAGTTTACTAATTGTTAATGTTGCTTAAGGACACCATGTATTAATACACTTCTACTTACAGTAATTATCAATTTATAAGATAAACTATCACTAATATTTCTTACAGAAACAACTAATACACTTCTTCTTAGTGTGTGATTATTAATGTGTAGGTTAATCTATGTAGTTAAGGATACTACAAATTTACTTTTACATTGTGTGATTATAAATTACTAAGCTAACGTTACTTAAGGATACCATGCATTAATACACTTCTACTTATAGTAATTATCAATTTATAAGATAAACCATCACTAATATTTCTTACGGAAATAACTAATACACTTCTTCTTAGTATGTAAGTATTAATGTGTAGGTTAATCTAAATAGTTAAGGATATTACAAATTTACTTTTACTTTGTGTGATTATAAATTACTAAGCAAATTGCCATTAATATATTTTTAAGTAGTGTATTACCTCCACTTAGTGTAAATCTCAATAAATAGGTCAATCAACCACTAAAAAAATTAAGTAAATACTTATCGAGGGACTTACCGACAGCCTCCTTCGGTATTGTGTAATAAAAAATACAAAATAATTATCTATAAGATTATATATTTAAATTACCGTCGGAAGTCCATCGGTATTGTAAGAATAAAATTTAAATTATTATGTAAATGCAGTAGGATTGACTACGTCAATAACTTTATTTTATTTTTCATTTATTATTTTTAAAAGTACCGAGAGACACCGTCAGTACCTAAAAATAATAATTCAAAAATATAAATTCAAAATGTTCCGAGGGAATCCGTCGGTAAATTACCGACGGAGTACGTCGGTACAACCATTTAAATTTTGACCGGTCAAAATATCATTATTTACCGACGGAAGTCCGTCGATTCTTTTTTTAAAAAATTAGAAATTAAAAAACTAAAAAGTACTGAGAGACTCCGTCGGAAAGTCCTTCGGAATACCGACGCGTTGGTAAACAGATGTTTTTTAGTAGTGACCCCTTTTGAAACGACACTTATACAAACATGACAAAGCTTCAAGGAAATTATCATGAGATAAGCAAAACAAATTATACTAGCATAATACAAAGTGAATAAATTAACGCCAAACTAAATTATAAAACACTTAACAGAACTTCATCAAAGGATGCAAATAAATAAAATAAAACAAAAAATGAATCAAAAGACATGGCAAAGATAAAAATAGAAAATTACCAAACACCAATTTCTATACTAGCAAAACAAAGAACCGTACTGACCTGAAAATCACTTTTGACACCTTTTAATATATATAAAGATTTTCCAACGGGTTTACAAGATGAAAGCGGTGTTGTAGCTGAACACGAATTCTCGCCCGTAGACCTTAAATGGCAACCTTGAACGGAACTGGACAGACCCCAATCGAACAGAGCTAGCGACCTACGAACATGCTTTACCGGGACTCGCCGGCACCACGACAACACTCAACAACGGGCCTCGTCGTGAACTCAAATCGCTCAAACAAACTTCGTTCATGGAGAAGCGAAAATCTGAAACTAAGGAGATGAAGCAGAATGTTTTATAACAAGGAAATCTCAAAGTATAAATGTTCTTGTGTGTGTGTAGAGATCCGTTGCTACTGTGCGTGCGTGTGTATGTTGTAGAGCTGGAGTTGGTCGATTGGACGTGAGGGAGGTCGGCGTTGGGTGGTCAACTGGTGGGCGACGAAACAGCGGTTGTACGATGGAGGTCCAGGATGGTTGACGATAAAGGGCTGCTGGTTCGCTGGGGTGGTTGACGTGGGGGCAGCGATGGGCTGGTGGGGTAGTCTGGCTGGACGACGCGGGGGTTGGGTGGTGCATCGATGGCCTTTGCGACGAGGAAGGGCTGTCTGTGGCTGCTTTTCAGCTGTGTTTTCTGGGTTGAAGAGGGGACGTTTCTGGGCTGATTTTGTGGTGGTTTTTTGTTTTTCAACTGCTTTTGGCTGGTGTTTGGAAGTTGTTCCAGCAGGTTTTTGGGACTGTTTTTCGTGTGGTTTACTGATTGGTTGATGAACAGTTGTGTCAGGTCGCTTACATGGTGATTTCAGTGGAGCTTTCATGGCTGAAGTGGTTTCTTGAGTGAATGACCAGGAAATTCCGAGGGTCCTCTATGGTAAGAAGATGATGAGTCTCTTATTGTGTTATCAGTGGCTTTTCAAAGAACCAAGAGGAGTACTTTGGGATATGTGGCTTTTCCAAGAATGAAGAGAAGTTTCAAAGAATGGGTTTATTTAAGAATTAGTGGGAGTGGGTGTGGAAAGTGGAGAGAGTGGGGGAAGTGGGTGAAGTGGGAAGTTAGTGTGAAAAGTGGAAAAAATTCAAATATGATCAAAAATTAGGTGTTCACACCACCTTCTTGTCATTTGCCTCGATCTTCTTTTCCCCCCGACTCAATTTGCTTTGTCAGTTTTTCGAGCATCTTTATGATCACAGGGTTGGTCTTCGACTTTTTCTCGCTTGATTTTCTCGAAATAGATGCTTTGTGTACAACTTCCTGGGATGGCTCGACCTCGACCTCGACCCTGCTCGGTATGTGATTCTAGTTTTAGAGCAGGGCTATTACTGCTTGTTGTGCCTGTAACATTTCGAAGATCACCCGCAAGCTGTTCCCGCCATCTTCACCACAACGTGTGCTTTGAGCGGCTGATCGAGCATCACTATTGTAAGGCCCCGTGAAAACTTGTAATCAAAACCTAGTAACTCATAGTGCCAAGTTTCGAATATGTGTTAGGAATGTGTAAAATTGTACTGATCTAGCATTTAAAAATCAAGAATCAAAGTTTTCCAGAAAAGTGCTATTATGCTGTCCAGAATGCGATCGCAAATCAAGTATGTGGACCGCATTTCTGCCGCAAAGTGAGTAAGTGGTTTGGTGAAAATTTAGGTCAAAATGCGGTCCATTATGCGATCACATAACTGATATGTGGACCCCATTTCTATCGCAAAGTGAGTTAGTGTGTTAATCAAATCTGAGGTCAAGAATGCGGTGCATTATGCGAATGCAGAATGGGTATACGAACCGCATTTTTGCCGCAAACCCAAACAGAAATGTTCAAAGTTTTGGAGCACTTTTGCGGTCCATTTTACGGACCGCATTACCTATTTGCGATCGCAAAGCTGACTCGGGCTCCTACTTTTTCTAAATTTTAAACCCGCCCCCTTCTTCAATAAAACACCTCAACCCTTCATTTTAACATATTTTCTGAACAAAACTGGAGAGAGGGAAGAGAGAATTCTTGAGAGAGAAAGTCCTACCTTCGTCAATTTGATTCTTCAAAGTCACCCGGGCCGGGAAATTTCAAGTAATTGTCTTCATCTCCATTCTTGCAGGTAAAATCCCCAACTCTTTTTCATTTATTTCAGACTTAAACAAAAAGGGGGATTCTCATGCATTGATTCTTGAAAATGGAAGTTGAAATACACATGCATGTCCCTTAAAACTTAAATCTCATAAGAAGGATTGGGTAGAAGTAAAGATTTGCAAAAGAGGGGTTGATAACCTAAGTAAGTTCGGGTTGAGTTTGTCAACTTCAATTCAAAGTTATATGTGTTAACTTGTGAACTAGATTGACGGTACTAGGCTGGTGGTGAATTGAATGTAGAAGTTAAAAAGCGAAATCGGCTCCAGGTATGTATGGATAACTTTAACCTTTGTAAAGTCCCCTTGTTTGGTGTACGAGTAATTGGTATGTGTTACTTATGTGGACTATTTGTGAATTCTTGTGATTAATATGCCTTGAAAGTTATTGGTTAAGTTTTTCGATATAATGGTATAAGTAAATGGCAACAAACCAAGTGTGTGTGTGTGTGTGAATGTGTTTATGTGATAAGAGCTGTGTAACAAATGATGGAAAGAAATCGTAATTGATGCAATTGAAACAACTGTGGTAATATCACATGCGACTTGTCGTGGACAATTATCGTTGTGACTTAAATTGTATACGAGATGTTATATATGATGGAAATGGTATTGATGTTTATGAAAATTCTTTGTGAATTGTTGTTGTTGTTGTTGTGTGAAATGTGATTGTCCGGTGGGATCAGGTTGCGCGCCGCAACACAAAGTTATAAGGTGTGGGTTGTGGTGATAAGGGTGGCTGAGGTAATAAGGGTGGCCGAGGAAATAAGAATGGAAAAGTAATCGAAATCACTATTGAAATGAAAATATGTGAAAGTTGTGTAATAATTGATGTGATGAAAAAATGTTGAAAGGGGAAAATGAGAGATTGTGAAACTTGTTTGGCTTTAGTTGTTCCTTTCATGTGCATTTGATTATTGACTCTATTACTGTTTGTTATCTGTGTATTGATTGATTTTACTTGGGGTAAAGTTTGTTCATACATACCAGTACAATTCAAATGTACTGACGTCCCTTTTGTCGGGGGCGCTACATTCGTGTTATGGTTGTAGGTAGTTCTATAGCAGGTACTCCAGTCCACCGACAGTATCACTCCTTCACTTTTCGTCAATTGAATTGGTGAGCCCTTTTCCTCTCAAGGACCTGCGTGGCTCATGCCGCTTTTCTTCCGGAGTCTTATTTTGGTATTTGTGTAAGGTATAGCTAGAGCCTTGTTACCGGCAAGTATTGACCCTTTTGTATTGTTAGAGGCTCCGTAGACAGGAAATATGGGTTATGTACTTATGTATTTTGTATTTGGGCAGTGTAACTTGTAAACCACGCTAAGTAACCATGTATTTTATGTAAATCTCGTAAGAATGTGTTTAACTTATAAATGGCTATTTCACTTGGTTAATGGGTAATGAAAACGTGGGGTAACACGTGGGATAGGAAAGGCACCCAGGTCTGCTTGACTGGGGCTATCCGGTCGAGCGCCAGTCATGTCCCACGATTTTGGGGCGTGACAAACTTGGTATCAAAGCGTAAGGTTTTAAAAGGGTCCTAGGAGGTCTCGGAGCCGTGCCTAGTAGAGCCCTTCTTATCGGTGTGTTGTTGACTACATCTATAAGTAGGGGGCTACATGGGCATTTAGGAAATTACCCTCTTCTTTGTTATTCTATATCGTGTGGTGAAGTGAAAAGTGGAAGTATTTACGTCTAACTCGTACTCTGTTCCAAAATTTTCTGTAATGGCACCTAAGAAGAGAGCTAGACTTGGCCTTGGGGCCAATGCCACCCCAAGTGTGGCTATGAATCATGTACCCGATGCCGTGGGTGAGAGTGACTCCCTTGTCTTGTATCTTCCTGGCCCATCTATTCTAGATCAAAGTATTCTTGTGCCAGCTATGGCAGAGGGTGTTACTATCCCTCCCGCTAATATTTCTGATCCTGATGCAGTTCTAGCTTCCGATCTCGGGGTTTCTGATGGGGACCTTAGAGGAGCCATCCATAGATTGACCCAGTTAGTGTCCGCTCAGGCCCAGAGATCTCATGATGCCCCTGCATCCTCTAGCGGACAGGGAGGTTCCGCCAGCTCCAAAGTCAACCAGTTTCTGCAGTTGGCCCCTCCAGAGTTCATAGGCACAGACCCAGAGGCCGATCCACAGGATTTCCTTGATGAAATGTATAAGACCCTTCGAGTGATGAAGGCTTCAGAGATGGAGGGAGTTGAGTTGGCTTCATACAGGTTGAGGGGAGCAGCTTATTCGTGGTTCGAGATGTGAGAGGATTCCCGTGGGGAGGGAAGACCTCCGGCTAGATGGGATGAGTTTCTAGATGCATTTATGGACCAATTCTTGCCTGCCAAGACAATGGCAGCCCATGCCACTGAGTTTGAGGTCCTCAAGCAGGGCAATATGAGTTTGGGAGTACCACATGGAGTTTGTGAGATTGTCCAAGTATGCTCCTCAGTTAGTGTCGACCATGGATGCTCGAGTTCGGCAATTCGTTTAGGGTCTTAGTCCTTTGGTAGTGAATAAGGTTGATACAGAGGCCTTACACTCAGATATGAATTATGGGAAGATTTTGGGATTCGCTCCGGCCACAGAGGCTAGGAAGTTGAAAACACGGGCAGAAAGGGAGAGTAGCAGCATGGCCCGATCAGTGGGTCACTCAGGGAGACCAGTTCCGGGGAGAGGTCCATCAGGGGCATCCCAGTTATATGCTCAGTCCTCAGCGAGCGCACTGCCATCTGTGCACAGTTATCAGCAGAGCAGTTACTTGAGACCAGGTTCAGACAGTAGGAGACCCCATCAGTTCGGTCATTCAAGAGGGATATCACACACAGCAGAGGAGGACTCTATGCCCCAAGTGTGGGAGATTCCATACAAGGACTTGTTATTTGGACAACCTGGTATGCTATAGATACGGGGTGAGAGGCCATATCCAATGGGAATGTCGTGCGCCTAATCAGGTCATGGGTAGGGGATTTGCTTAGTCATTAGGTTCTTCAATTGCCACATCATCCGCGCGTCCTCCAGCTCCAGTAGGGCGTGGTGCGGTTAGGGGGAAGCTCGTGGTAGAGGTGAACCCAGCCAGGTTTACGCTTTGAGTGGTCGCCAAAGTGAAGAGGCTTCTCCAGATGTTATTACAGGTATCTTGTCTGTTCAGACCATTGATTGTTATGCCTTTATTGATATGGGGTCCTCTTTGTCTTATATCACCCCATTCATTGCTTCAAGTTTTGGGATAGAACCCAAACAGCTTCATGAGCCATTCTCCGTATCAACTCCAATTAGTGATTCTATTACACCGGCACGAGTTTATAGGAATTGTGTTTTCACAATATGTGGTCGTGTTACCACGGCTAATCTTATCGATCTTGGATGGTGGATTTTGATGTGATTATGGGAATGGACTGGGGTTATTCGTGTTTTGCTAAACTTGACTGATGAACGAGTGTCATAAGGCTTGAGTTACCTAATGAGCCGGTTATTGAGTGGAAGGGAAATGGTATGGTGCCAAAAGGTAGGTTTATTTCTTACCTTAAGGCTTTGAAAATGATTAAGAAGGGGTGCATCTATCATTTGGTCTGGGTGGCGGACACCACTTCAGAAGTGTCTATTCCCGAGTCCGTGCCAGTCGTGAATGAGTTTCTTGAAGTATTTCCGAATGAGCTTCAAGGGATTCTTCCAGATGGAGATTGATTTAGGGATTGATATATTTCCAGATACACAGGCAATATCTATTCCACCATACTGAATGACGCCAACATAGTTAAGGGAGTTAAAGGAGCAGTTGAGAGATTCATACGGCCGAGCGTATCGCCATGAGGTGCTCCAGTTCTTTTTGTTAGAAAGAAGGATGGGTCGCTCTGGATGTGTGTAGATTATCAGTAGCTCAACAAAGTCACCATCAAGAATAAATATCCTTTGCCTCAGATAGATAATTTGTTCAACCAATTGCAAGGTGCAAGGTTCTTCTCCAAAATTGATCTATGGTCAGGGTATCACCAATTGAAGATCAGAGAGCATGATATTCCCAAGACCGCTTTTAGAACTCGCTATGGTCACTTTGAATTCTTGGTCATGTCTTTTGGGCTAACCAACGCCCCGGCAGCTTTTATGGACCTTATGGATCGGGTTTTCAAGCCATTTCTAGACTCATTTGTGATTGTTTTCATTGATGACATCCTTGTCTATTCGCGAAGCTGGGAGGATCATGCCGATCACCTCAGGGCAGTTCTGCAGACTCTTCATCAGCACCAGTTGTATGCTAAATTTTCAAAATATGAATTTTGGTTGGAGTCCGTTACCTTTTTGGGTCATGTTGTTTCCAGTGAAGGGATTCAGGTGGATCCCCAGAAGATTGCAGCAGTGAAAGATTGGCCTAGACCCATAACCCCGACGGAGATCCGTAGCCTCTTGGGTTTAGCAGGGTATTATTGGAGGTTTGTGGAGGGATTCTCTACCCTCGCCTCCCCATTGACTAAGTTGACGCAGAAAGTAGTTAAGTTCCAATAGTCCGACATTTATGAGAAAAGTTTTTAGGAATTGAAGTCGAGGTTGACCTCGGCGCCAATATTGACCTTGTCGGAAGGCATGGAAGGATTTGTGGTTTATTGTGATGCCTCCAGGGTCGGTTTGGAGTGTGTGTTGATGCAACATGGGAAGGTTATAGCGTATCCTTCAAGGCAACTCAAGAATCACGAGAAGAATTATCCGATGCATGATTTGGAGCTTGCGGCAGTTGTATTTGCCTTGAAAATATAACGGCATTATCTTTATGGGTTCCATGTGGATGTGTTCTCGGACCACAAGAGTCTCCAATATTTGTTCAAGCAGAAGGAGTTGAATGTAAGGCAGCGACGTGGTTAGAATTGCTCAAAGATTATGATATGAACATTCTGTACCATCCAGGAAAGGCGAATGTGGTGGCCGATGCTCTCAGTCGGAAGTCTATGGGTAGTTTGGCTCATTTAGAGGCCCTTGGCTCAGGAGGTTTATTAATTGGCCAGTCTAGGGGTTTGTATTTTGACCTCAGATGAGGGGAAAGTGATAGTGCATAATAGAGCAGAATCGTCACTTTTAGCAAAAGTCAAGGAAAAGCAGTTTATTGATCCAGTATTGGCACAGATGAATGAGGCAGTTTTAAATAACGAGACTTTGGCATTTTTCACTCGGTGGCGAGGATGGTGTATTATGATGTCAAGATATGCTATGTGTTCCAGATGTGGATAATCTTCGAGAGAGGGTAATGGCAGAGGCTCATAATTCCAAGTATTCTGTGCACCCAGGTTCTACGAAAATGTATCATGATCTCAAGGAAATTTATTGGTGGAACGGTATGAATAGGGGTGTGGCGGACTTGTATCTAAATGTCCGAATTGTCAGTAAGTAAAAGCTGAGCATCAACGGCCCGTTAAGTTAACTTAGCTTATGGAAATACCAATGTGGAAATGAGAGATGATCAACATAGATTTCGTGGTAGGGTTACCTCGCACTCAGCGCAAGTTCGACTCAATTTGGGTAATAGTGGATCGACTCACCAAATCAGCTCACTTCCTGCCAGTCAAGTCCACCGATACTACAGAACAGTATGTTTAGTAGTATATCAAGGAAATAGTTAGGCTTCATGACACTCCACTTTATATTATATCAGATCGAGGGGCCCAGTTTACAGCTAATTTTTGGAAGAAATTTCAGCAAGGTTTGGGTACTCAGGCGAATCTCAGCACGGCTTTCCATCCACAGTCTGATGGTCAGGCGGAGCGGACTATTCGGACGCTTGAAGATATGTTGCGGGCTTATTTCTTGGATTTCAAAGGTAATTGGGATGATCACTTGCCACTTATAGAATTTTCTTACAATAACAGCTTTCATGCTAGTATTCAGATGGCCCTATTTGAGGCATTGTATGGAAGGAGGTGTAGGTCCCCGATTGGATGGTTCGAAGTAGGTGAAGCAGAATTGATAGGGCCAGATCTCATGCACCAGGCTATGGAAAAAGTTAAAGTCATTCAGGAGAGGATGAAAACTGCTCAGAGTCGCCAGAAATCCTATGCGGACGTACGTCGGAGAGAATTACAGTTCCAAGTAAATGATTGGATATTCTTGAGGGTGTCTCCTATGAGGGGAGTCATGCGATTTGGGAAGAAAGAGAAGCTGAGTCCTAGATATGTCGGGCCTTATCAGATCGCTCAAAGGATAGGACAAGTGGCTTATAGGCTGGAATTGCCCCCTGAAATGTCCTTAGTGCACCCGGTGTTCCATGTGTCTATGTTAAAGAAAGTGGTTGGATATACATCCACCATCGTGCCAGTTGAGAAAATCGAGGTTAACAAAGAGATATCGTATGAAGAAATTCCAGTTGCTATTCATTATAGGCAAGTTCGTAATTGAGAAATAAGGAAATTACTTCAGTTAAAGTGTTGTGGCTGAATCAACGAGTCGAGGAAGCCACGTGAGAAGCGAAAAAAGAAATGAAAGAAAAATATCCACATCTGTTCGAACGAGCCTAGTAGTGATCGTGCAAACTCTTATCTCTAAGCAAATCGATGTTGTGTTCAATTTGGTGCAAAGACACCCCATTTTTCCCCTAAATGCTTTACTATTGTAATTCCTCAAGTTGTGGAAGAATTGTATGTGCTCTGATTATTTGAGTCATGTGCAACCCCTTTTTGGTAAATGAAAGTTTTGTAAAAACTCATATGATAAGTGAACGACTAATGGTAGTGTAGATTGGTAATGATTAATTGAAATGCATATCGTATGTTGAAGTGATTGAATATGTGCAAGTGTTGAGGTAATGAATTGTATACTAGTTGTAGGAATAATAGGGATTGTATATTGGTGCTTGGAAAATATATTTTGGAGGCTCTCTGACAGGTAGATAAGTCAAAATACAAAGAAACTCTAGCAACAATTTTTTAAAAATATGGGAGTTAGTGAAAAATTAGGAGTTTGCATATCATGTTTTCAAATCAACTGATTTCTAAAATCCCCATTCGAGGACGAATAATTTTAAGTGGGGGAGGATGTAAGGCCCCGTGAAAACTTGTACTCAAAACCTAGTAACTCATAGTGCCAAGTTTCGAATATGTGTTAGGAATGTGTAAAATTGTACTGATCTAGCATTTAAAAATCAAGAATCAAAGTTTTCCAGAAAAGTTCTATTATGCGGTCCAGAATGCGGTCGCAAATCAAGTATGCGGACCGCATTTCTGCCGCAAAGTGAGTCGGTGGTTTGGTGAAAATTGAGGTCAAAATGCGGTCCATTATGCAATCGCATAATTGATATGCGGACCGTATTTCTATCACAAAGTGAGTCAGTGCGTTAGTCAAATCTGAGGTCAAGAATGCGGTGCATTATGCGACCGCAGAACGGGTATGCGGACCGCATTTCTACCGTAAACCCAAATAGAAATGTTCAAAGTTTTGGAGCACTTTTGCGGTCCATTCTGCGGACCCCATTTCCACTTTGCGATCGCAAAGTGCGACCGCAAAGCTGACTCGGGATCTTATTTTTTATCAATTTTAAACCCGCCCCCATCTTCAATAAAACACCCCAACCCCTTATTTTAACATATTTTCTGAATAAAACTAGAGAGAGGAAAGAGAGAATTCTTGAGAGAGAAAGTCCTACCTTCATCAATTTGATTCTTCAATGTCATCCAGGCCGGAAAATTTCAAGTAATTGTCTTCATCTCCGTTCTAGCAGGTAAAATCCCCAGCCCTTTTTTATTTATTTTCAAACTTAAACAAAAAGGAGGATTCTCATGCATTGATTCTTGAAAATGGAAGTTGAAATATACATGCATGTCCCTTAAAACCTAAAATCTAGTAAGAGGAATTGGGTAAAAGTAAAGATTTGCAAAAGAGGGGTTGATAAACTAAGTAAGTTCGGGTTGAGTTTGTGAACTTCAATTCTAAATTATATGTGTTAACTTGTGAACTAGATTGACGGTACTAGGTTGTTGGTGAATTGAAAGTAGAAGTTAAAAAAGGAAAGCGACTCTAGGTATGTATGGATAACTTTAACCTTTGTAAAGTCCCCTTGTTTGGTGTACGAGTAATTGTTATGTGTTACTTATGTGGACTATTTGTGAATTCTTGTGATTAATATGCCTTGAAAGTTGTTGGTTAAGTTTTCTGATATAATGATGTAAGTAAATGGCAACAAACCAAGTGTGTGTGTGTGTGTGTGTGTGAATGTGTTTATGTGGTAAGAGCTATGTAACAAATAATGAAAATAAATCATAATTGATGCAATTGAAACAACTGTAGTAATATCATATGTGACTTGTCGTGGACAATTATCGTTGTGGCTTAAATTGTATATGGGCTGTTGTATATGATGGAAATAGTATTGATGTTTACGAAAATTCTTTATGAATTGTTGTTGTTGTTGTGTGAAATGTGATTGTCCGGTGGGATCGGGTTGCGCGCCGCAACACGAAGTTATAAGGTGTGAGTTGTGGTGATAAGAGTGGCCGAGGTAATAAGGGTGAAAAAGTGATCGAAATCACTATTGAAATGAAAATATGTGAAAGTTATGAAATCATTGATGTGATGAAATAATGTTGAAAGGGGAAAAGGAGAGATTGTGAAACTTGTTTGGCTTTGGTTGTTCCTTTCAAGTGCATTTGATTGTTGACTCTATTACTGTTTGTTATCTGTCTATTGATTGATTTTACTTGGGGTAAAGTTTGTTCATACATATCAGTACAATTCTAATGTACTGACGTCCCTTTTGTCAGGGGCGCTACATTCGTGTTATGATTGTAGGTGGTTCTATAGCAGGTATTCCAGTCCACTGACAGTAGCACTCCTTCACTTTCCGTCAGCTGAATTGGTGAGCCCCGTTCCTCTCGGGGCCCTGCGTGGCTCATGCCGCTTTTATTCTGGAGCCTTATTTTGGTATTTGTGTATGGTATAGCCGGAGTCTTATTACCGGCAAGTATTGTATCACCCTTTTGTATCCTTAGAGGTAGACAGGAAATGTAGGTTATGTACTTATGTATTTTGTATTTGGGCAGTGTAACTTGTAAACCACGCTAAGTAACCATGTATGTTATGTAAATCTCGTAAGAATGTGTTTAAATTATAAATGGATATTTCACTTGGTGAATAGGTAATGAAAACGCGGGGTAATACGTGGGATAGGAAAGGCACCAAGGTCCGCTTGACTGGGGCTACCCGGTCGAGCGTCGAACATGTCCCTCGGTTTTGGGGTGTGACACCCATGGACACTACCTTCGTGATCAACGGCTAAATTTCCATTAATGGCTACATGTGAACTGACGTCGATTAGATCTACAGTTGGGACTCCATCGAGGCAAACCGGGGGTACATCATTCCCTGGTGTTATGTCATCATTTACGTCGTGGTGGCCGAATCATTGTCAATATGTTGGAGTGCTGACTGAGAGTTCGACATTTTTTAGTCCTGTAATCAAAGGATAACAATTAAATTTATACGCGATTTTAAAGGTACGTGATATAACTTGGTACAAATTAAGAAGAATAAATTAGTATAGTAATTGAAGATAAAAGAGTAAATTCAAACCACACGAATTGAATAGCATTAGCCCTCGAGTTCAGTCACCCTTGAACCAAAAGATGTTTCAACTGGCTTATGAACGGAATAACAAGATAATGAAAGCTAGAAAATGACAGTATATTGCTTTGTATTGCATGAATATGATGTCTTTTACAAATGATCAGATTCCATTTATATAGTATGGGAGTCCTATTCTTGATACAATTCTATATGAGGTAAGAAATCTCAGGATTAGCTATTTAATCGGCCTCTTCTTGATACGTGCCGGGTTTCCCCCCGTGATCCTCACCCGATTACGGATATTTTGGCTTTCTGTTATTTGGCTCAGTAAGCTTCTCTCGATCTCGCTCGATCTCTATGTTGCTCAGTCTCGATCTTGGTCGATCTCGATCTTGATAGGTCTCTAGTTCACGAGCTCGGCAATTTAACTTTGCACCATGGTTCAATATAACACGAGGTTGAACTTGGCCTATCATGTCCGGTCTCGATTAATCATACAAAATGGCAAGTATAAAAATTGTTTTATGTGGCTCAAGCATTACAAATTAGACACAGAACCAGTGCTCATTAGACTCTGCTTGCAGTACATTTTCCAATTACGGGAAATATTTGTCTCATTAAGCTACTATATTTGCTATTTGGTTCTGTTTACTGCAGATAGATTTTACCTTAAACATAGATTACTAGCAATATCTAGAGATAGAATTAGAGACGGAGATGGCTTACCAGCAAAATTTCAAGCTACTAAAAAGGACAGATAATATTTTAAAAATTACAGTATATGCCATGAAGAAACTTAAGCATGATAAACCGTAGGAGACTAATTTCAATATCTCTCCAGTCAGTCGGAAGAATCAACGTCTTTAACAACTTGAACCAGCATGACATCCTTAATTAAGAGTGATTTGAAATTGATATTATATTCTTGAACTAGTTCTCTTGACGGATTAATTTTACATTTATCGTTCGACTATCACTTTAATATAATGATACACAAATAAAGTTGAGCGACATTTTCGCTACAAAAATAATTTAATGACTTTAATATAGTAATAAGGCAAAATAAATAAGTTACCCCTGAACTATGACCCAAATCCCTGTTACACACTTTCTAGGAACGAATTTTACTTTACACATTCAACCTCTCCAGAGTGTATCTAATACACACTACTTTGCCCACGTAGATAGTGCGTGTGTTTTTTCAACAAATGAGTCGCGTAAATAGAAGAATTTTGTGTCAGATGTCAACTTTTTTTAGTTTATTAAAATTTTAAATTGAGTCATCTTCTTCCTTTTTTAAAATTCTACCATAGCTACTCCTTAAGCTCCACCACCCGATCTACTTCTTCTCAAATAGACATACCACGATTTTTCATATCTCTTCTTGTTGCAAAGAAGCTTAACTTGAGCTTTACCCATGGCGAAGTCGAATTTTCAGGAAGCGAGAATTTTCTGATATTTTGTCCAACCATTAAAGCTTAACTCAAGCTTTTGCACATTCTTTAATTTTATTAATGGATGATTTTTTAAATAGCTGACTTGTGACGATGGAAGTTAATGGCGGTCTAACTTTTACAGAAGTGAAATGAAAAATGAGTTGGATCTGGGCTAAAAAATTTTGATTCAATTTCAGCGAAAAAGATGGAGTTTTGAGTGTATTTTCTGGTGATATTTTTTAATTAATAGTGGCTTTGTTATTAAGTAAAAGGTGGATGAAGAAGCTATGGTGTTTGATGGTGAGAAAAGAGGAAGACGGCCATGGTAGCTTAGATGAGGAAGATGAGGGGTATTTTTGTAATTTTAATTATTTTATTTTTTAAATGAGACGTGTCACTGTCTGATTGGTGTGTGATATTACACATATTCTAAAAAACTGATAACAGAGATTTGGGTTATAATTTAGGAGGTAACTTATGTATTTGCCTAGTAATAAAATAAATTTGAATGAACATCCATATAATTTAATGACTTTAATGTAAAACTATAAAAGAAATGTCGAATGACTTTTTTTCTTAACCTGCTCAAGATGCATAAAGTTTGACGAGTTGGACCAGTGTTAGAATTAGGGATGAGTCTCAAACTGGATCAAACCCGCAAGGGATACACAAAAAAATACTCCATCCTTTTCTGAACTTATTTTTTTTTTGGTCTGTGTCAAAAAAACTAATTATTTTTTCTTATGGAAATAATTTACCTTTATGCAATAATTTATAGCCAAACAAAATACATGTACTTCATTTTACACCACAAATTCAAAAGTCTTCTCTATTTTCTTAAACTCCGTGTCCGGTCAAATGGGTTCACATAAATGAAAACGGAGGGAGTAGTACTATAGTCATACTTCAGGGGAAGTGCACAGTTTATATTTACTTTTAAGTCACTATTTAAAATGTCTTTAGTCTTTAGCCACTCCTTTAACAAACTTTACCTAGCTGGACGAAAACACCCTTCTGCTCATAAAAGTTCAGGACCAAGTGTCCTTAACTTTTGAACTTGCAACTCTAAGTTCAGAACTACATGTCCTTAACTTTTGAACTTGCAGCTCTAAGTTCAGGACTGCATGTCCATAATTTTTTAACGTGGAACTCGAAGTTCAGGACCACATGTCCTTAAGTTTTGAGCTTGTAACTCTAAGTTAAGAACTACTTGTCCTTAACTTTTGAATTTGAAAGTCTAAGTTTAGGACCTATTGTCCTTAACTTTTGAGCTTGTTAGTCTAAGTTCAGGACCAAGTGTCCTTAGCTTTTGAACTTGTAACTGTAATTTCAGAACCAGGTGTCCTTAACTTTTCAGTTTGTTAGTCTAAGTTCAGGACCTATTGTCCTTAACTTTTGAGTAGGGGTGTACAAAGGAAACCGACAAATCACACCAACCCGATAATTCGAGTCAAAACGAGAAAAAAATCCGACTATGGTTTGGTTTGATTTGGTTTGGTGTTGGAGAAAAAAACCCGACCATAATTGGTTTGGTTTGGTTTTAACTAAAGAAAGTCAAACCGAAACCAAACCAACCCGACATTATATTTATAGAAATTTTAGATATATTTAATATATAAATATACTTACTGTGATGTAATTTATAAATATTTCTTAAATTTTTTGATAATTTTACGGCAGAATAGTCTCATAGGCACTTGTACTTGTAGCGTTTGTCATTCCGGTCCCTATACTCAAAGAAGATTCATCCAGACACTTATAGTTGTTCAAAGACAATATTTTAAACCCCTCTCACCTCGCGTGTTCTTCAAATCTCTCACATTGATGACACATCAGTGGCCACGTCGAAATTTTTTTTACACATCATTATTAATTTATTTTTCACATTATTTTAAAATTATTCATTTCCTTTTCTTTTATTCTACCATTTACTTCATATTCCTCTTCCCTCATCATTTTTATTCTCCATTCACAAATCTTAAAAATCTCCTAACCATCACTGTATGCGACCCCTGTTCGACCATTCTTCACCTACAAAGCTTCTTCACAACCAACATTCCACCATAGCATCACCAATCAACCACCAAAAGCTAAACCGGCCATCAATAATGACCACCCGAAAGACCAACATCACCCAAAATATTTTGAAATTTCACTACAAGAAAACTAAGAAATAGATTTCACCGACGATCTTCTTTCGCTATTTCTATTTCTTTTCTTTGCAAAGGCTATCTTCCAAAGTAGGGAATGGGGTGTGAGAAAAAAAAATCCCCAAAAATTAATGCAAATCTGGTAGATGTTTTGGTTCTATAGCGACGAAGGATGTCATTGTTTGGATGAAGATATGGTGGAAAGGGTACCGTTGCTATGGGTTTTAGGTTAAAATGGGGGAAGAGGAGCAAAGTGAAGAAGGGAGAGAGATAGATAATCGGCGGGGGGGGCAGGGGGGGGGGCTGTCTTGGTGGGCGACAGAACGTAAAAGAAAGAGAAAAATCACTATTTGGCCTTTTCTTTCTTTCTTTTCTAATTTGATTTTTGAATTTTTCTTTTTCTATTTTCCTTATTTTAATCATAAATTTTTTAGGTTCACGCTCCTTATTTGCGTGAAATACATGATTTTGTCTAGTTCAGCGATTAAGTTGCCACATAGACTTGGTCAATGGTCAGAGGGGTTTAAAATATTACTTTTGAACTAGTAGAGGCATTTAGATGAAACTTCATCAAATTTGGGGACCGGGATGACAAAGTGACATAAGTATAAGTGTCATTTAGGCTATTCTGCCTAATTTTATCTTTTAAGATATTATTTCAAGGTTAGACTTAGAACTTTTGAATGTTCCAATAAGTTTTATAGCGATTAATATTAGTAACTTAAATAATGCTAACAAAGCCCAAACCAAAATCAAATCAATACAAATGCTATCAAAAGACATTTAATTCATTACTACGAACGACAATGTATTAAATATCTATTTTTTGTTCTGCAATAATTTAGATAAAATGCATGGCCTCTTTTTATTTTTTCTTTAGCGTTTAGTCATGTAATTAATACTCCCTTATTAGTCTACTTATTTTAGCATGACTTATTAATTTTAGATTATTTATTTTTATTATGGATTTTAAATTAGCAATATTTATACTACATAATTTTATTATCGAATATTTTAGGATAATGCAATGACACACATCGCATATTTTATATTATTTTCTTGGAAAATACCTTATATAGTTGTATCTTACTAGGATTAAAAAAATATTTTGAGTAGAAGTTATATGTTTTGTGCAACGAAGAATTTATCGGAAAAAAAAACCGAAAAAATCTGAAAAACCCGAAAATCCGAGAAAAAACGAGATTAAAAGACCTGAGTTTTATTGGCTTGGTTTGGTCTTTAGATTTAATAACCCGACATAATTGGTTTGGTTTGGTAATTGCAAAATCCGAACCAACCCGACCTATGTACACTCCTACTTTTGAGATTGTTAGCCTATGTTCAGGACCTATTGTTCTTAACTTTTTGAGCTTGTTAGTCTAAGTTTAGGACTTCAGGACTTATTGTCCTTAACTTTGGAACTTGTAACTGTAAGTTCAGGACCTATTGTCCTTAACTTTTGAGCTTGTTAGTCTAAGTTCACGACTAAGTGTCCTTAACTTTTGGACTTGTAATTTTAAGTTGAAGACCAATTGTCCTTAACTTTTGAACTTGGAAATTGAAGTTCAAAACCAAGTGTCCTTGACTTTTGAACTTATAAATGTAAATTCAGGATCGATAACGTAACAAAAAACTTAAAGTTAATGATAAAGAGGAGGAGGAGTTTAATAGAGAAAGGACAAGGTTTTAGCTAGACGATCCAACAAGAAACTCTATGTCTGAACATTTCTTAAATTCCCCACATGTATAGTTACTTAGTGATTCAACTATATGAACATTTTCCTCGGAAAAAAAGGTTCCTTTGAACAGTTGCTAACAACGAAGGGCACATCCATTCTCCGGCGACAACAATATCAATCTCCACGACGGGAAAAAAAAGAAACTATAAAATGCAGAGCATACCATAAAACTCCAACACAGAAATTGTTAAAGCCTTGAAAACAAGTCTAAGTTGTACCCTTAGAAACTTTTCCGTTGCAGAAAATTGTAACACAAGAAACTTTTTTCTTCTGATGGCTGAAAAAATGGCTCAAAAATTACTGTAAGTTACTGATATTTGTTAGTCTACAATCAAGATCATAGATGTCGGTGGAGTCCACGACAGTTCTTCTCCCTAATATGAAAGAGATAGAAGAAAGAGTAACACGGTCTTTTCATATTAATTTTAATAGACTAGTGGCTACTATTGCTAAGCATTGAAAATGCTCGATAAAAACTAAATACTACTTTAAACGGTGGTTAAACCACACAATTTTTACTCATGCTTCTCTATAACAACATCTTTATATAACGACTATTCACTATAAAAGTCAAAAAAAATTCGAAATCGATTTTAATGTTATGTTATAATATATGTCTTCTATAATAACACTTCACTATAGTAATCAAAAAATATCGAAATGAACCAGGGTGTTATAAAAAGGTTTGACTGTAGTAGATAAAATGACTTGCTTATTGTCCGAACTTGGTAATCCGATGGGTATATTTATGAAGGATGACTTTCTCATGCTTCATTTAACATTATTCATGGTAATGTTAAGTGAGTTCTTGTATTCTCTTGTGGGAGGTTTTCTCAAAGATTCAGAGATGGAGCTAGTATTTTAGCTTTCTGAATTTTAAAGTAACAACTTAAGTATTAATGACTGAGTTCTAAATTTAATATTTATACCTTATTGTGCATTAGGTGAAGCACTTCATGGAAAAAAAGTTTCTTGATTTCAAGGCTGGGACATAAATCTCCCATAAAATGTGAAGCGAGTCATCCATTAAAAATGATGTAAATACTGAGTAGGAATAAAATTTTAACCCGTTAAAGCGTTGAAGAAAGGAGAGGAGCGCGTGGATAGGAATGATAGCGAAGAAACTCCATCACTTAGAGCTGTGAGAGTAGAGTCGAGTAAACGAAAGAAACATTCATTCTTCTTCTGCAAGGTGGGGCCCACAAAGCGGCTCTGCAAAAAATGCAATCGAAATCGTAACAGATTATGGCGGGTATACCAGAGAATCGCACAGGCACAACACACACACACGCGCTTTCCCTTTCTTACTTTGCATGTGATCTATCTCTCTCTATCCACCTATATATACAAAACCTTCTCACTTCAAATTCTCTCTGCAATTTCAGTGCTCAACTCTCTTTCTCCACTACTACAATATGTTCTACTCTCACCAGCTCCTTGCTCGCAAAGCTCCGCTTGGCCAAATATGGTGATAATTTGTCAATTTCTACTTCTCATTTCGATTTTTTCGTTTAATTTACATAAATAAGCTACATGTTGTGAGTTTCTGCGGTTTTACTTCCATATATTGTAATTTCTGTATTCTCTGATACGACTTTCATAATTTGAACTTCACTTTGATTTATATGTTAAGCTGTCACAGTTTAAATTGGATCCGTTATTGTTTAACAAAATGCTTAAATTCGAGTTGTTTAAGAATTTAATGATCCAGCTTCTTACTCGCAAAGCTCCGCTTGGCCAAATATGATGAAAATCATTAGTAACTACTTGTCATTATGATATTTCCTTTCTGAATTCGCTTCTCATACATAAGCTTTTACATGTTTAGAGTTTCTGCGTTTTTTACTTCCATATTTGGTAATTCTGTGCTAGAATTTCGTTTCATTTTTTTAGCTCCTTAATTCAATTTTTCGTATATGTTAAAGTTATTACAATTAAAATTGGCTCCGAAGAATGCTTAATTCGATTTATATGAATTTTCTCTTTGCTGTGAAGGATGGCAGCCACTCTGCACTCAAAGATCAACCGGAAAAAGCTTAGTAAACTCAACATTATTAAGATCTGGTCAGGCGTTTTTTATTTCTTCAATTAATACGTCAAACAACACTTTATTCATCGTTGATTTCGAGAGTTCTTCGGTTTTTTCATTTAACGCAGTGAACAAATCTTAAATCCATCGGTCCCAATGGCTCTGCGACTCTCTGGAATTCTCATGGGTATGTCTTTTTACTGAATTGAGTAACTGAATTTTTCGTTTGAGAGGTTTAATTGTCAGTTGTATATATCTCAGGTGGAGTCGTCATTGTTTACGAACGCAAAGTGAAACTCCTTTATGGTATGAATATCATCATCTTTATTTGAATTTCATGTTTGATTTTTTTTTGGAAATTTACTCCTAATTTTCCTTCCTTGCTTGAACGTTTTTTTGTTTTCTGTTGTTTTTTTAATACAGATGATGTGACTCGTCTCATGGTAGTAACACTGGTCTTCGATTCACCAATCAACTTAATCTCTCTCTTTGCTCTGTTTTTGTTACTTTCAGCATATATGTGTCGTCCAATTGGTGATGATTTTTGTGATTACGTAATATGTGAGATTGGTAATTTTCAGGTGCAAATCAATGAAGCTTGGAAGGTGAAATCAGCAGCTCCTGATCCTACGTTGCTTCCCAAGAGTAAATTGCAAGCCAAGTGAGTACCTCATCTCCACTTCAGCATCAGCGTTTTTTTGCATCAGAGATTGAAATGGCGCATTTTAGCAACTGGCAGTTTTCATTTACCTTGATTAAATTTTGATTGCTTGCAAAAAATTAAGTTCTGGTTCATTTTGTGGTTTTTCCCAGGGTTGATAGTTAACATTTCATCCCCTGCAGGTATGAAGCTGTTACTCTGCCGGAAAACCGGGAGGAAGAACTCCCGGAGATTGAACAGACAATGCGAAATTCGGACACTATCACAATGATGGGTTTCGAACAAACCTCGTATTTCGCGATGGTAAATTATGGAAAGCGTATCACCTCCTCAGTCCCTGAAATAACTTCAAAACCAGAATTCTTTTTATAGGAAAAATAGGATGCAGATAAAAAGTGGTATTCCAAATGTTTAGCAATATTGCAATTTGAATCAGTAGAAAGTAACATTAATAAAGCGATTTGATTTCGCTTCGTGTTCCTTTAGTCTCTGTTACCCAATTTTACTTCATATGTTTTGCAATTTGTTCTTTGTTATTTCAACTCTTGAATAGTGTAAGCTTTTTGAGAAACTAGATGTTATTTCGGATTTTGTCCTTGTTCATGACCTTGAAGAGCAAGCAATATTGTCTGATGCTAAGTACATATAGTGAAAGTAACATAATCATTAGTAATTTCAACATAAGATTTGCAGCTAAACTCCTGGATGTTGTATGTGCAGAGACTAGATAATGTAGACCTCTATGATAAACCCAATGCACAGGAAGAACCTGCCCGGGACTTACATCAAGGTATACCTGTAGATCCCACTATCAGCGTACACTATGCTAACTACTATATTCTAGCATATACTATTATTTTCCAGTTTTCTCTTGTTGTTCCTATCTCTGAACACCCACGAAAAACCTTGTTGCAGTTGATCTAGATAATATCACCCTGGCTGAACATTTTGATGCCCATCAGGCAGATTCAGATATGTTTAATCATTTTGAGAGGTATTCTGTGGAACAGTTAAAATACTCTCTATTTAAAACTTTCACCATTTGCCTTCTAAGTTTATTTGGTCAGTTAAAATAACGACTTCACGTGAAACCAAATTATACATTAACAAATCATGGGAGATTTTTGAGCATGAATTATTCCACAGATTTGATATTGAAGGGGATGAAGAAACACAACTGAATTTTACCCAGCCAGAGGAAGCTCAAATCCCAAATACTCTTGTGCCATCTCCACCTCGACAAGAAGCCCATAAACGTAAGAATGTGCTTATTAGACTTTCTTTTAAAAAAAAAAAAAAATTACTAGCTTCTACTTCAGATAGATGAAGTTTTTTGAGATTTAAATAGCAGATGGACCCAAGATGATTCACTTGGTGCTTTAAGAGAGGCTTTCAGATAGATACATTATGGAAATAAACCTTGCTCTCCAATACGAATATGGATGCAAGTCACACTTGCCTACTATTAGATCAGCTAATATACTTGTGACTACCTGGTTGTTGAACCCTTAACTTTAAACTTCCAGTTTACATGCATAGTTCATTCAAGCACAAAGTGCAATTTGATTGAGTTGAGCTTGTAAAAGTCCCTAGATTTCCTTATTAATTACTTAATTTAGCAAATAGATTTAATAAAGAGAAATTTTGTTGCAGCTGATGAGATCCCTGATAGACATCCAGAGGAGCAAGTGAAGCAACAATCTGAAGCTGAAGAAGTTTTTGAGGTAGAAATTCCACAAGCAACCGAGTTAGGAAATAAATGTAATGGAATACCTTCAGTATTAATCCAACGTCTTAACATGATTCTGTAGCAACGGCAGGACCAACAAAGGCCAAAGCCAGCTCGACAAAGAGCAAGAAAATTAGTGCGTCTTGCAATTGACAATGAACAAACTATTATTCCCGGTCAAATATATCATACCTGGCTTCAGGGTTCTTCAGATATTGTATCAAGAACAAGGAAAAAGAGAAAGGTGCAAATCCAGATCGTCCCCTCCTCAATTGCTTCCATTTTGTACACCTTGAGCAAGTAAAATTTAACTATGGGTCTTATCCTACGAACTACGTATGTTTATCTCTGCCATCAATGGATAGTGTTTGAATATCCTAAGAGTAACAAAAGTATCTCCCTTTTTAACTATAATGAGATGCAAAAGCATTTATTAAAAACCTTAACCTTAAGTTCTTGCGCTGCGCAGACATTGAGTGCCTCATCTTCTATGAAGATAGGCAGACTTATGGAGGTGCCTCCTATTGCATTACTAGAAGGGTTGCTTGCAAATGGAAATAGGGAAGTTCACTATCCAGCACCACTCTTAAAATTGTGGATACGAAGTACCCAACCTCCCCATGATTCACCTTCTGGTCTGGTTTTTCATCCATGATTTTAGATTCTCTATTGCAGAAACTACAAACAGAAGGTAATTCTATTTTAACATGCAGGAAAGACCTCTCCGCCTTATCCTCCTGAACCATCCTACACATCTCCAGCTGAAAGGATGCACAATTTTGAACCTGTCCGATATGTAAGGAACTTCTGATTCTCAGTTAGTTTTAAACGACAACCGGCTTCAAGTGTTTCTGATTGAGCATTTGAATGTGAAGCCTTTGGAAGAGTTCCAAACTGGTGTAGGTTCCCCATCAGTAGGGATCTCCATAGAGAAACAAAGGGCAAATGTCAATAATAACGTGATTCCACCTGATCTCATGGAGGACCTCAGAACCAATCTTACAAACCTCGGACTGAATCCAAAAGAGGTTAATGGAGTGAATGAGACCAATCACATGGCCACACCTGGCTCTGGTATGTAGAATTTACATGAATATTCCAATGCCCATCATATGTACGCAATTTGTAATGGTGGTATAACTTTTATTTGTGTGAATCTATAGGTGATGAGCCTAGATCCATTCCAAGCTCAGGATCTGATCATGGTTACCTATCACAGAACTCCATAACCAATTCAAACCGGTTAGTACTACTAGTACATTCTATATATTGAGCCGGTAATTGTTCGATGATAAACTACTCCAGTCATACTCACATTAACAGAAGGAAATAATGAATATCATGGTCCCGGTTCCAAAGGAAAGTTTAACCTTATTTTTTTTTTATTACCAAGGTTTCTCTGAATGTATAGCAGCTGGTTACACTGATCAAAATTGCAAACCTTCAGGTCCAACAAGAAAAGACCCCATTCTTCATCGAGGCACGGTGCAAGTGGCCTTGAACCAGTAGCAGAAGAGTACCAATGGCACCATCCTGATCCAACTTTCAAGATTGCTAGACTATCTGAACTATCAGAGAATGGTTATACACCAGACAATGGTTTGTGAACACTCAACAACTTCCGCATTTTAGTTCTGGTCATTTTCTTTTATGTGGTTTAGTTTAAACCTGCCTTTACTCCTTTTGCAGAGACGTTGATGGAAACTGGACCAACACAAACCCAACATCAATTCACTACTCAACCTCTTGACAAGATGACTGACACTATCAGGATGTAAATCCTTTTTCATTAGTTCCTAAAACTCCCTCCAGTTTCATCATGAATCAGCTGATTTATTGACTTCTCACATAGTACATTGTCTACAGGCAGCTGAAGAGTCACTTTGATACTCCTGGATCAGCCAAAGCAGAATGTTTGAATGAACTAACTCTTGGGATGACAAAGAAACAAGCAGCGTGTCTCTTTTATCAGACTTGTGGTATATATATTCCTTTCAATTCTTTTAGTCTGCATTGCAGCACAGAGAAACTTTTTAGTTTTCAGCTTTTGTCATTAAAGAGTTTTAAAAGTTTGCTCCATTCTATGCGCAGTTCTGGCCACTCGGGACTTTATAAAAGTCGAACAGGAGGCGCCATATGGGGACATTCTCATTTCAAGAGGTGCAAAGATGTGACAACTGATAAATTACGAAGATGCCAAGCCCCCTGTCTTATAGGTTTATCTTAGTGTTATAGCTGATGCAATTTTTTCTTTCGGTTAAGGTATTGGAGAGTCCAAGCACAATTTTATAGCTCGTAGTATTAGGACAAATTATTCTTAGCTAAGCTATCTAGTTGTTTAATTAATGCCGTCCCTACTGTTATAATCATAGCAATCTCCAAGCATATTGAACTTATATGATTGGTGTATTTGGAGAACCGCTAATTGCATACTCGTACTAGTATTTGGTGACAGTTATCGACTGTAAAAGTGAGAAAGTATATTGTTCGTTCTCTTTATCGTGGCAAGGTTTAATGTACAACAATAATAATAACAACCCGGTATAACCCTACAGGGAGTCTGAAGAGGATAGTGTGTACGCAGATCTTACCACTATACTGAGGGTGAGGGTAGAGAGAAATTTTTTCAGAAAGACCCTCGACAAGGTTTGAACTTTAAAGTCCAAGTATCAGAAAAAGTTCACCTTAGAAAACATGAAATGGTCGCAGCGAGATAGTCCGAAATTTATTTAATAAAATATGTATGAAGAAGTCAATTTGAAGCTAAAATAAAAGATTATATAAAAAATTCAAATTGTAAGACACTGGCTTTTCTTTTGGTTGGATGGAAGTGCCATGAACTTCCAGGGAAACAAATATGTAATCAAAGAAGTTTACGAAGTCATTGGATAACATTTCCGCAACCTATACAACGTTCCTTCCCGTTCTTTTGCTTTTCGTCGAACAATGTGTTATGTCACGGAAGAGGCAAATCCGAAAATAAAAAAGATGAAGAACACCAAATTTTAACGTGAAAAATCCTTCAAATCGAAGGTAAAAATTACGGGATCACAAAGATCCAAAAAAGCTCCACTATAACAATAAGAGGGTTACAAAAGCTCTCCAAATTAGCTACACAACAAGTGTCAAACACGGAGCAACAATAGTAACAAGAACAACAGCTAATCAATTGAAGAAAGAGGAGAATCCACAAAAATAAATCTGCAGTTCGAGGCTCGAAATCAGATGCTACGAGCCTCTAAATCTGGTCTCACCGTTCAAATTCAAGACCAAGATGTTACAAACACTCAGTCAAAATTTCAGCCCGATCCAACGGTTAACGAATCAGAAAACGTGATTTGAATTTGCCTGATCGGAATAAACATCTGTAGCAAAAAAAATACTTTTCTTCTCTCTTCTCTCTTGATGAAAGCTCTCTCAAAACCCACTCTTATGTGCTTAAGTCTTTCAAAGACTTGTATCGATGAGCTCTGATATCACTTGTTAGAACCCAAAAAAATCAGGTGTCATGCGAAAGCTAGTAAAGCAAACTTTCAACAACAATAAATCAGGCAACAAAAGAGAAATCTACCAAAAGAGACACAAACATTTAACGTGGTTCGGTCAACTGACCTACGTCCACGGCGGAGATGAGCAATCCACTATAATAAAATAAGAGTACAAAATATCGAGAGAACAACCTCACGAAGAGGCAAATACAAGTAACATACTAACACTTGTCCCGTAAAGTTTTCCCCCTAAACAAGACTCTCAAGCCTCCTATGGCTACATTGTGGATGCTACTGAATGAGAAAGGTGGATCCTCAATTTATAGAGCGTCAAACCTTTTCCTACAAGAAAAGGAACTAGCCAAATATAGAAGAATTATATTTTCCTTCTAGAAAAAGAAAAACCCAATTATGGTAAATATGTTGTTTTCCCTCATGAGATTGGAAAACCAAATATGGTAAGAAATCTGGACAAATACCTAACAATTCTCCCCCTTGGCCTGAATTTTTTAACAAAATAAACTTGATCCACCTTCTTTGTATAGCCTTCAACAGGGTCACATCTCCAAATCTCCACCACAAAGTTTGTCACAACATGCGTAGCACACCGGTTAGATTTCTCGTACAATAATCACGATTATCGTCAAATATGTTGCGACTAGACTTTATTTTTGGGCTTGCCACTTCCGTGACATAACAGTGGTATCAGAATCTTGGTTATATATCCGGATTGTTATGGAATGGAGGCGAATATGAGCAAGATGGTATGTTTAAATTGGAGAAATTATAATGTTTGGAGAAGCAAGATGAATGACTTGTAGTTCGTGAAGAAGATGCATCTACTCGTTTTTTCAGCTCATAAACCCAAGAGTATATCTTATGAAGATTGAGATTTCGAGCACCAACATGTGGATATATACAACAATGGGTTGAAGATAATATTCGCAACCATATTGTGAACGAGATACATGCGATATCATTGTGGTAAAAGCTAGAGACTTTTTATGCTTCAAAAATCGGGAACAACAAATTATTTCTGCTAAAGCAATTGATGACCTTTAAATACAAGGAAGGTAGCCCTATCCTTGATCACATAAATGATTTTCAGGGCGTCCTTGATCAGTTATCTGGAATGGAGTTAATATTGATGATGATATACAAGGCTTTTGGCTTCTTAATACTCTGCCAGACTCTTGGGAAACTCTTCGTGTTTCTTCGCCAAATTCAGCTCCTGGAGGTAAGGTGACCATGGAATATGCCAAAAATAGTGTGTTGAACGAAGAAATAAGGAGAAAATCTCATGATTCGTCCTCACAAGCAGATATCTTAGTTACAGAAGACTGGGGGAGAGATAGAATAAGAGGCTCAAGGAATAGATGTAAAAGTAGAAGTAAGTCAAGGTCCAAATACTACATGCAACCACTGTGGAAAGAAAGGACAAATCAAAAGGTTTTGCCGCAAGTTGAATAACATTAGAGAAGGGAAGAAAGCTGAAAATAACGAGAAGAATGTTGTTGCTATTGTTCGAGATGACCTTTTTTTTCTTATGATGGAAACGTCATTAATTTGGTATCCCATGAGACGAGCTGGATAGTAGATTCTAGAGCTACCTCGCATGTCATACCAAAAAAAAGATTTTTTCTCATCTTATACTCATGTTGATTCTGGAGTGTTAAATATGGGAAATGCCAGTGAAGTTAAGGTGTTGGTGTTGGCACATTTTGTTCAAAAACTAATAATTGTTCAACGTTAGTTCTTCAAGATGTCAAGCATGCTCCAGACTTTCCTTTCAATTTGATCTCCGCAGGAAGATTAGACGATGAAGGTAATCATAATGCCCTCTTTAATGGCCAATGGAAGCTCACCAGGGGCTCGTTAGTAATGGCTCGAGGAGTCAAGTCTGGTCAATTATATGTGACACAAGGCTCTATTCTTAATGACTCCATAAATCTGGTAAAAGTGATACTTTATCAGAATTGTGGCACCAAAGACTGAGTCATATGAGCGAGAGGGGGATTACGTGTTTGGCTAAGAAAAGTTTGCTTTCTAGAGTGAAACAAGCAAAGCTGAAAAGGTGTATCCATTATTTAACCGAAAAATAGAAAAGGGTTTCCTTTCATAGCTATCCTCTCTCAAGAAAGCCCGATTTATTGGAGATAGTACACTCTGATTTATGTGGTCCTTTTAAAGTAAAGTCAAAAGTGGTACACTTTACTTTGTGAACTTCATTAATGATCATTCTCGTAAGCTCTGGGTGTATCCTTTAAAATCTAAAGATCAAGCACTTATCGCGTTTAAGGAATTTCAGGACTTAGCTAAGAGACAGACGGGAAAGAAATTAAAATGTATTCGCACTAACAATAGCAGTGAATATTGTGGTCCCTTTGATAACTATTGCAAGGAAAAAGGAATTCGTCATCAGAAAACTCCATCCAAGACACCTCAATTGAATGGTTTGGCAGAGAGGATGAATAGAACTCTAGTTGAGAGAGTTATATGCTTGCTTTCAGAGGCTAAACTTCCAAATACATTTTGGGCAGAAGCACTTAACATTGTTGCCTATGTTATTAATTTGTCTCCTGCCGTTGTTTTGGATGGTGACGTCCCAGACAGAGTTTGGTTTGCCAAAGATGTTTCTTATGATCACCTGAGAGTTTTTGGGTGTTTTGTGCATGTTCCTAAAGATGAGAGATTGAAACTGGATGTCAAAACTAAGCAGTGTATCTTTATCTGTTATGGTCGAGATGAGTTTGAGTATCTTTTTTATGATCCAGTTGACAATAAACTTATTAGAAGTCGCAATGCAATATTCTTTGAAGACCAAACTATTGAAGATATTGACAAATCTAAGAAGATAGATTCTCAGAGTAATAAGAGCTTAGTTGATATTGATCCAGTTTCAATTGCTAAGACACATATTGCACATGAAGAAACCCAAGACAATGATGGAGATAGTGATCAAGATCAAAATGATAATCATGGTGTAGATTTTATGGATGCTCTAGCTAATGAAGTTGTGGTTGATCAGTAACCAAATCCTGCACGGGTAACTACTTCGAATGCTCCCGAAACCTCTCTTAGAAGATCTACAAGGAAGAAGCAAAAATCCATGCGATATCGTCCTGATGAGTATGTACTTTTGACTGACATGGAAGAACCTAAAAATTATGATGAAGACATGCAAGATACTCACAAAGATCAGCGGATCGAAGCGATAGAAGATGAGATGAAGTCACTCTATGAGAATGGCACATATGAGTTAGTGAAATTGTCGAAAGGTAAGAGAGCTTTATCTAACAAATGAATATTCAGAATAAAGCAAGATAACCATACCTCTGCGCCTAGATACAAGGCGGGGTTAGTTGTTAAAGGTTTTGGCCAGAAGAAGGGAGTTGACTTTGATGAAATTTTCTCCCCTGTTGTGAAGATGTCTTCTATTCGTATGGTTTTAGGCTTAGCTGCAAGTCTAGATTTAGAGGTTGAGCAGATGGATGTCAAGACTGCTTTTCTATATGGTGATTTAGATGAGGAGATTTATATGGAGCAACCTGAGGGTTTTGTAACTAAGGGAAGAGAAAATAATGTCTGCAAATTGAAAAAGAGCCTGTATGGATTGAAACAAGCTCTAAGGCAATGGTATTTGAAGTTTGAATCTGTAATAGAAGAACAAGGGTACAAGAAAACTTCTTCAAACCACTGTGTATTCTTCTAGAAGTTCTCTGATGATGATTTTATTATTTTATTTCTCTATGTGGATGACATGCTTATTGTTGGCAAGAATAAATCCAGAATTGCTGTCCTTAAGAAGCAGTTGAGCAAATCGTTTGCGATGAAGGACTTAGGGCCAGCAAAGAAAATCTTGGGCATTCAAATCCACTGATACAGAGATAGGAAGGAGTTATTTATGTCCCAAAAGCAATACATTGAGAAGGTACTCAGGAGGTTCAATAATGCAGACGCAAAAGTGGTTAGTACACCTCTTGCTAAACACTTCAAATTGAGTATTAGTCAGAGTCCATCTACTAATGAAGAGAAAAAGGAGATGCCTCGTTTCCTTACTCTTCTACCATTGGTATCTTGATGTATGCTATGGTTTGCACTAGATCAGATACTGCACATGCCATTGGTACTATTAGTAGATTCCTTTTTAATCCTGGAAAAGAACATTGGGATGCAGTAAAATGGATATTAAGATATTTGAAAGGTACTGCAGATTTGAAGTTGTGCTTTGGCAATGGCAAGCATGAACTTGTTTGTTACATAGACTCTGATTTAGGAGGCAATCTTGATAATTCAAGATCCACTTTCGGTTATTTTTTCATTTTTGTAAGGGGAGCTGTTTCTTGGCAATCTAGACTACAAAAGTGCATAGCTCTATCCACCACAGAAGCGAATATATTATTGTCACAGAAGGTGCCAAAGAACTATTATGGATGAAAGAGTTTATTAATGATCTTGGCTTTAAGCAGCCAAGGTACATCTTATTTTGTGATAATCAGAGTGTTATCTGTCTCACCAAGCAACATATAAATAGAAAGTATCATTAGATAAGAATAGTCGTGGAAGAGAAATTATTTGAGGTTGAGAAGATACACACTGGTGAAAATCCTTTGTATATGTTGACAAAGGCAGTGGTTGCAGATAAATATAAATTTTGTAGAAAATTGGCAGGCATGAAGCCTATCAATAGTTCCTCTACTTGAAGGCACATTTGGCCCCTTGGCTGGAGGGGGAGTTTGTTGGGCACATGCTCATGTTGTCCAGCCAAAGGCCCAATGGCCTAATCCTATTCTCTTTTGGTTTCCGTTCCTATTCGTAATTGGATTCAGTTTTTGTTCCTCTTTAGAGTTGGTTTTCGCTTTAAGAGAAAGCACCACTCATGATCTATAAATAGGACAACCTTGGAGAATTATTCTATGCTTATTGATATAAGTTTTTGAAAGACTTAAGCACATAAGAGTGGTTTTTGAGAGAGTTTTCATCAAGAGGGAAGAGAGAAGAAAATTATTTGTTTTGCTGCAGATTTTTATTCCGACTAGCCAACTTTAAATCACGTTTTCTGATTCGTTAATCGTTGGATTGGGCTAAATTTTGACTGAGTGTTCACAACATCTTGGTCCTGTATTTAAACGGTGGAGATCGAATTTTGAGGCTCGTAGAATGTGATTTCTAGCCTCGACCAGCAGCTTCATTTTTGTGGATTATACTCTTTCTTCAATTTATTAGTTATTGCACTTGTTATTATTGTTGCTCTGTGTTTGGCACTTGTTGTGTAGCCAATTTGGAGAACTTTTGTAGCTCTCTTATTGTTATAGTGGAGCTTTTTGAATCTTTGTGATCCCGTGGTTTTTAACTTCGATGTGAAGGGTTTTTCACGTTAAACTTTGGTATTTTTTATCTTCTTTATCTTCAGGTTTGCCTCTTCCGAGACGTAACAAGTGGTATCAGAGCAAGGTTTAAGACAAGTTCATCTTGGCGGTTCACTTCTAGTCGCAACACAATGCAATCATGTAGCAATGATAAATTGGATTAAGTCACGGTATATTCAAAGGCAGAGCTAGAATTTGAATTTTATGGATTCGAAATTATAATCTTTTTAAGTTGCTGGGTTCTAAATTGATAAATTATACATATTCAATAAATTTTTTAAGACAAATACATAATTTGAACAAAAGCTACTGAGTTCGGCCGAACCCACATCCCGCACTCTACCGCCGCCTCTAGGTATATTGTCTCAGCTAGTTCAGTAATAAAACCAATCATATTGGCAAACGATCCAATACGCATGCATAACTATGAAATCTCTATTCTACTGAGCGTAGTTAAAGCCCCTAAAAGAAGTGATTTTATATGGATCTTGTATTTCTTCTCAACTTTGATATATTTTTGGGGTCCATCCTATTCAACAATAGGCATGTGCCTATGAAATAAAACTTGGCTGGCAACTCTTTCTCGGAGCCAAAGTTAGCAAATAAGTAGAGGAGATTAATACATCTTCTGTAGCATTCTCGAATGCTACGTATTTTGCTCCTATAAAAGATGGTTATTTTTTTTTACTGTTGTAGTGGTCTTTGGAGTATTTTACTCGGACCTACAAAGTGTAAAATTCCTTGCTATAGTGACACCGGTTGCTCCTCTCGAGGTTGTGGTTTTTTTCCTTATTCAGAAGGATTTTTCACGTAAAATTCTTGGTGTTGTTGTTGCTCTTTTATTATTGTTGATTATTGTATCTTAGTGCTACATTATTATTCCGCTTTTATTAGCATGAATATTATTACTGTGGGGGATTTTTTCCCAACAACTAGTATCAGAGCACAGGTTCTGCTCATTCACAAAAATACTATTCACTCTCGGTAGTACTATACTCGGTGAAAAATAAAATGTCCGGAGTAAAGTACGAGGTAGCAAAACTTAACAAAGATAGCGGTTTCTCAACATGGCAAAGAAAGATGAGGGATCTGCTCATTTAACAAGGATTACACAAGGTACTAGATGTTGATGCCAAAAAGCCTGATACTATAAAAGTTGAGGATTGTACTGACTTGGATGAAAGGGTTGCTAGTGCAATCAGGTTACACTTATCAGATGATGTGTTAAACAATATCATTGATGAAGATATCGCATGTAGCATTTGGACAAGGTTGAAAAGCCTATACAAGTACAAATAAATTATACCTGAAGAAGCAGTTATACGCCCTACACATGGGTGAAGGTACAAATTTTTTATCATATTTAAATATATTTAATGGACTAATCACACAGCTCGCCAACCTTGGAGTGAAAATCGAGGAAGAAGATAAAGCCATCTTGCTATTAAATATGTTGCCGTCTTCATATGATAATTTGGCAACAACCATCCTGCACGGTAAGACTACTATTGAGTTGAAAGACATTACATTGCTCTTCTGCTCAATGAGAAGATGAGAAAGAAGCCTGAAAATCAAGGACGGGCGCTCATCATAGAATGTAGAGGCAGGAGTTATCAAAGGAGTTCGAGCAACTACGGTAGATTCGGAGCTCGTGGGAAGTCTTAGAACCGATCCAAATCAAGAGCCAGAAATTGCTACAATTGTGTTCAATCAGGTCACTTCTAAAAAGATTGCCCAAATCCAAGGAAGGGCAAAGGTGAAAGCAATGGCCAGAAGAATGACGAAAACACAACTGCCATTGCGCAAAACAATGATAATGTTGTCCTCTTTATAAATGAGGAAGAGAAATGTATGCACTTGTCAGGTCCAGAGTCGGAATGGGTGGTTGATACAGCAGCATCTTAACATGCCACACTGGTAAGAGATCTTTTTTGCATATCTGTAGCAGGTGATTTCGGCACTGTGAGAATGGGTAAGACAAGTTACTCAAAGATTGAGGGGATTGGTGAAATTTGTATCAAGAGAAATGTCGGATGCACATTGGTTCTAAAAGACATGCGACATGTACCTAATTTGCAGATGAACTTGATCTCGGGAATTGCTTTGGACCGAGATGGGTATAAGAACTATTTTGCAAATCAAAATTGAAGATTCACCAAGGGATCATTGGTGATTGCAAAGGGAGTTGCTCGTGGCACGTTGTACCGCACTAATGTAGAAATATGCTGAGGTGAATTGAACGCGGTAAAAGATGAGATTTCTATAGATTTGTGGCACAAAAGAATGGGTCATATGAGCGAGAAGGGATTGAAGATTCTTGCTAGGAAATCACACATCTCTTTTTCCAAAGGTACAACACTAAAACCTTGTGACTACTATTTATTTGTTTAGCAGCATAGAGTCTCATTTCAGACATCGTCCCAAAGAAAATTGAATATGCTTGATTTGGTATATTCTGATGTTTGTGGTCCAATAGAAATTGAATTGATGGGAGATAGCAAATATTTGTTACTTTTATTGATGATGCTTTACGAAAATTGTGTGTTTATATTTTGGAATCCAAAGATCAGGTGTTTCAAGTTTTCCAAAAGTTTCATGCTCTGGTGGAAAGGGAGACAAGCCAAAAAACTAAAGCGTCTCTGAAGTGATAACGGAGGTGAGTACACTTCAAGAGAATTTGAAAAGTATTGTTCAATTCATGGGACCAAACATGAAAAGATAATTCCTGGAACCCCCACAGCACAATGGCGTTGGCGAGAGAATGAACGGCACCATTGTTGAGAAGGTGAGAAGCATGCTCAGAATGGCTAAACTGCCTAATCTGGGGTGAAGCAGTTCAGACAGCTTGTTACTTGATCAATAGGAGTCCATCAATTTCATTGGAGTCCCGGAGAGAGTTTGGACCAATAAGGAGGAGTCCTACTCACATCTGAAGGTGTTTGTTTACAAAGCTTTTGCACATGTACTAAAGGAGCAGAAAACAAAGTTGGATGATAATTTTATTCCCTACATATTCATCGAATATGGAGATAAAGAGTTTGGGTACAGATTGTGGGATCCTGTAAAGAAGAAGGTCATTAGAAACAGAGATGTAATCTTCCGAGAAAGTAAAGTTGGAGTTGTAGAGGATCAGTCAGAGAAGGCCAAGAATGGAATAGTCCCTAACATTGTTACAATTCCTTCTGCTTCTAACAATCCCATAAGTGCACAAAGTAGGGCTGACGAGGTTGCCGAGCATGGGGAGCAACCTAGTGAGGTTACTAAGCAGGGGAAGCAACTTGATGATGATGTCGAGCAAGTGGAGCACCACACTTAGGGATAAGAACAACCTTAACCTCTGAGGAGATCAGAAAGGACAAGTGTAGAGTCATGCAGGTACCCTTCCATAGAATATGTCCTCATCAGTGATGAGGGGGAGCTGAAAGTCTTAAGAAGGTGTTGTCCCATCCAGAAAAGAACCAGTGGATGAAAGCCATGCAAGATGAGATGGATTCTCTACAGAAAAAATGGCACGTATAAACTTTTTGAACTTCCAAAGAGTAAAAAACTACTCAAATGCAAGTGGATCTTTAAACTCAAGAAAGATGGAAATGGCAAGGTGGTCAAATACAAAGCTCGATTGGTGGTTAAAGGCTTTCAATAGAAAAAAGGTATTGATTTTGACGAAATTTTCTCACATGTTGTCAAAATGACTTTTATTCGTACAATCTTGAGCTTAGCAGCTAGCCAAGATCTTGAAATGGAGCAGTTGGATGTGAAAACTGCATTTCTTCACAGAGATTTGGAAGAGGAGATTTACATGGAGCAGCCAAAAGGATTTGACGTAGCTGGAAAGAAACACATGGTGTACAAATTGAATAAGAGTCTTAATGGGTTGAAACAGGCACCAAGGCAGTGGTACATGAAGTTTGACTCATTCATGAAAAGTCACAACTACACAAAGACTTATTTTGATCTATATGTATACTTCAAAAGATTTTTTGATAACAACTTTATTGTATTATTGTTGTATGTGGATGACATGTTGATTGTAGGACAAGACAAGGAGTTAACTGCAAAGTTGGAGAGAGATTTGTCCAAATCATTTGATATGAAGGACTCGGGCCTGGCATAACAAATTTTGGGGAAGAAGATAGTTTGAGAAAGAACAAGCAGAAAGTTGTGGCTTTCTTAGGAGAAGTACATTGAACGTGTATTGGAATGCTTCAATATGAAAAGTGCTAAGCCAATCAGCACACCTCTTGTTGGTTATTTGAAGTTGAGCAAGAAGATGTGTCCTATAACAATGGAGGAGAAAGGGAACAGGGCTAGAGTTTCTTATTTTTCAGCAGTCGGAAGCTTGATGTATGTAATGGTATGCACTGGACCTGATATTGCTCATGCAGTTGTTGTTGTTAGCAGGTTCCTTGAAAATCCTAGAAAAGAACATTGGGAAGCAGTCAAGTGGATACTAAGATACTTGAGAGGTACTACTGGAGATTGCTAGAGTTTTGGAGGATCTGGTCCAATCTTGAAGGGCTACACAGATGTTGATATGGCAGGTGATCTTGATAATCGTAAATCTACTTCTGGATACCTGTTCACATTTCCGGGGGAATCTATATCATGGCAGTCAAAGTTGCAGAAGTGTGTCCCACTTTCTATAACTGAAGCAGAGCATATTGCCACTACTGAAGCTGGCAAGAAGATGGTATGGCTGAAACGGTTTCTTCAAGAACTTGGATTGCACCAGAAGGAATATATAGCCTAATATGACGGTCAAAGTGCAATAGACTTGAGCAAAAATATCATGTATCATGCATGAACAAAGCATATCGGCGTGCGATATCACTGGATTTGAGAAAAGATAGAGGATGAATCTATGCGGGTCAAAGAGATCCATACAAGTGAGAATCCTTCAGATATGCTGACCAAGGTGGTACCAAGAGACAAGTTCGAGTTGCGTAAAGAACTTGTCGGCATGCACTCAGACTAGAAGCTGATGATACCTCCTTTAGGTGAATAGGACTGGAGGAAGAGATTGTGGGGTCCATCCTATTCAACAATAGGCATGTGCCTATGAAATAAAACTTGGCTGGTAACTCTTTCTTTGAGCCAAAGTTTGGAAATAAGTGAAGAGATTAGTACATCTCCTGTAGCATTCTTGAAGGCTATGTATTTTGCTCTTATAAATGGAGGTACTCTCTCACTTCTTCAAACACACCAACAAAGAGAGAAAGACAGAGCGAGGCATCACAGACAAGGTATAAGAAAATAGTATGTGAGAAAAATACAGTGCGAGTGATATTGTAGTGAGGTGAGAATATCAAAAGAGAGTTATTTCTTTTAAGTGTTGTAGTGGTCTTTGGAGTATTTTACTCAGACCTGCAAAGTGTAAAATTTCTTCTTATAGTAATATCAGTTGCTCCTCTCGAGATTGTGATTTTTTCCCTTATTCAGAAGGATTTTCCACATAAAAATCTTAGTGCCGTTGTCACTCTTTTATTATTGTTGGTTATCGTATCTCAGTGTTGCATTATTATTTCGCTTTTATTACTGTGAATATTATTACAATGAGAATTTATTCCCAACAACATTTTCATACTCCCAATAAATTGTTTAGGTTCACACAAGATCCAAACTATCATTCCATAGTTGCATATGCATAATGATCATTGTGGTAGAATTAGGAAGCTTTCGCCTCATTTTTTTTTTTTATTTGCACCGGATGTCCGAGTCTCTAAGAGCCCCGACTTATCCCGGGGATGCACAAGCCCTCGACAAGGAGCTACCCGCAAGTGCACCACGGTTAACTCGGGTTTTACTCAGTCCGATGGCCCTCAGAAATTGTTTGCACCCGGTAGGTTTCGAACTTGAAACCTTGAAAGGGAACAAACCCCAAGGCTCAAGTCAATTGGCACCAGGCCAATTCCTGAGGATTGAAAGGAAGCTTTCGCCTCATTTCATTAATTTGGAATAGAAAGTTATTCAGACACGTAAAATACAATTCTCATTAAATCTTTTAACACGCTCAAGAGTCTCTTGAAAACAATTCCATTTCAAGTTCGCCTCCGCCGACACAATGTCTGTAGACTACCACAGAAGCAGCGGCATAAAAGCTATCCGGTGCACAACAGATTCGGTTATAGCCAAACCTAGATCAAACCTATCAAAACTTAACAAAAACATAAACATAACAGTAACGTTCCTTCAAAACTTCTCAAGCAGTGTGTACACTGGCATGAAAGCGAGCAACATTCGATAGTTTGGCCAATCTACAGTTATACCTAAAAGCTTAACCACAAGACCGAACGGCAAACATCTCAACAGATTAACCACATCTTACATTCCTTCCCTCCTCCGTGGGGCACATGTGATGATTTCATCAACTCGTAGGATCATCTCAGCAGCCTCGGTCGCAGAGAGCAACACAGCCTGTTTGACTTTGAATGCCTCTGAAATTCCTAACTCTGCCATATCTCCAACCTGTCATTTTTTTGGGTTAAATCTAGCAAAGTACAAACTACCAATAAGCAAGCATGATTTGACAATTTGCATGGGATTTAACATTGTTAGAACAGAAAACTTTCAGAATTCTTCCTCCGGTTCTTGCAGAGAGCAACACCTGGATTGGTTATTGCTATTTTCTTGAGCTAGAAGAGAAAAGAAGAGGTTCCCCTCAGACAGCTCTCTTAAACAGTGGCGGATTCAAGATTTTAAAGTCATAGTTGAAGACAATGGGTGCTTAAGCACCCATATAGTTCCATGTAGATCCGCCAATGCTCTTAAACGGAACAAAGGAAAGAGAAGTTTGGTTTTTCTTCACTTTCTCCTCCATTATATATTATGTATTGTTACACTAAAACATACTCCATTGATCCCATTTTATGTAATACTATCCTTATTAGTCTTTCCCAAAAGGAAAGACACCTCGCCATATTCAGAAATAATTTACCTTTAAACTACTTATTTTGCCCTTATGATTTTATAACCACAGAAATGTCTATGGTATGTGTTAGACCGCAAATTTCAATCAAATTTCTTTTCTAAACTCCGTGGCCAGTCAAACAACTGTCACATAAATTGAGAGAGGAAGTACTATCTTTTCCTTTTCCTACTTACAAGAATCTTAAAGATGATGTCAAGATTTAGGAATAGGATTGGCTGCCGGGGTTTACATGTCCTAGTCAAACCAAAGAATTCTTTTTTCTTAAAGAATGCTTTGATTAAACCTTATGAATTTACTGAAATAAAAGAACATGTTAATACGAAAACTAACACACAGATGCATTGAGTATAGCTCAAAATCTGTTGGGAAAGGTATCATCTTTAATAGCAAAGATAAATCATGATTCTTTTCCTTTTTGGTACTTCATTTCCCCTAGTAAAACAAAAAAGCTAAAGCGCATAAGCTATTGCTTTTCTTGAAGCAGAATGCATCCATATGGCACTAACATACCCCCCGCCCCACTCCCCACCCCCATACACACACCCCAAAACTAAATTGCAAGATGCCACTTCGAAAACATTGAAACAGAGGTGCCTGACTATGAGGGGCCTTCTCTATTGAAAGCTCAAAGTCGCATATGCAGTTTAGGAGATATCACAAATATTCCAGCTAAGTTGTTACCATTGTTGCATTGACCTTGTAGCAGAAAAGTAAGGCAAATTCAAGCAAGCAAAACAATTTAGAAATCTCATTCACGGTGTGTTCTGAACTTATCGCAAGATAGCATAATTAATTAATCTGACATTCTGAGTGGGTTTACTCACATGTCCAGTGATGACATCTATCCCTGCATTGCTTTCCTCCTTGTGATGCTCTGCACGAAGCTGAGCGACCAGCTCAGCACTGTCCAGGCCAGCATTGTCAGCAATGATGGTTGGAATTGCCAAAAGTGCCCGGGAAAAAGCCTCAATTGCATGAGATCTTTTACCAGGTGTCTTTTTAGCCAGTTCATCCACTGCCTTCGCCATCACCATCTCTGGCCATCCACCTCCAAGTAGAACTCTGCTGTCATTTACTGTCTGAGACAGTACACACAAGGCATCATGCAGAGACCTTTCAGCTTCATCCAGTACATGAGGGCTGCCAAAAAAAAAATGAGAAGGCGTTCACATGAAAAGATTGCACAAAAATAAACAGACTTCACTGTCAAACCACAAAAGATTACTCTTTTATCAGCACATGCATGGGCCATGTCGCGACCAAAGAGAAATTGATGTCAAACACGCCTTTATTGAATATTAACATCCCAATGGACGGAAGTTGCTTGAGGCATTATAAATTTCAACAGCAAAAGAGCAAAGATGTCGTGCAAGGACATGTGAGCATCAAGTAGTTTACACTTAACCAAAATCAAACAAATATTAAGCTGGAGACAAAATGACACCGTTCTTCCAACCCCTCCCTAACCCTCCTTCCTACAAAGAAATGGGAGATAAGACAGAGAAAGACTAAAGACGCTAAAACATACCTTGCACCTCTCAAGACAATTGTACACGCCTGACCCATTTCGACCCCAGAAAAGTGGATCAACTTGTCCTCACCAATCATTATTTCTTCAATGAGTTTGCAGTGGCCAAGCTTGACAGACTCTGGGTTATCAAAGGTAGACGCAATCTCTCCACCAGTAACTAAAGCCAGGCGCTCAATACCATCAAAATCAGCATGCTCGATTGCAAGTATCCCTGCATCGGCAAATAGTTCCTCTGGGAAATTGTAAATCAGCTGTCGGTTAACAAAGCAGTTTATTCCATGAGAGATGATCTTTTGCACCTTCTCCCTCATTTTATCTTTTTCAGCAGCTTCTAGCTCAGCAACCTTGGCCATTGAGTCAACTCGGACACGTGCTCCATAGATTTTAACTTTATCAGTATCCATTGCAGTGTTGGACACCAAGATCTTAGCATTTTCAATACGTTTCGGTTGGCCAACCCCAATCTTTTTATCCAAAATAAACCTGCAGCAAAGAAATGATTTAGACACAAGGGAACACAGGGAACGTCTATCACAAGGAATTTAGTGGAATAAAAAGGAAAAGGCGAAAAATCAAGAAGAGTCTGGCTTGAAGGTATTTGGACCAGCAATAGAAAGATTACAAGGAGGTTTATGAAAAGAACAACAAACAAAATATCCCCCATCAAGAATCCTACTAAAGAGTTGTATGGTTGATTTTGGGACAGATAAATTGAGCATTGTAACAGAAGGGTCTATCTTTCTCTTTTTGTCCTTTCGCGTTTTTTGATAGAGTAATATAAGTTATCGATGTTGTGGGGGAAAACCATGTACACGAAAAGTAGAGAAACTAACCAACAATACGGCTCTCTACGAAAGACCTCCAGTCATATACTAACAGGAAGCTCAAGGATGCACCAAAAGTTATTCACAAATAACGACATGCACCAAGCTGGCACAAAGTCGTAATCCACCCCTTCAAAAGCTCTCATATTCCTTTCCATCCAAAGTAGCCACATAAGTTCCAACTGCCAGGAGAGCTACATTATAAGCTCTACATCTCGTTCTGAATGCCCAACTAGATCCAGCTAACCCCAAACACAGTTCTTATATCTATCAAGATGATAAGCCTAGAAGACAATAACTCAAGCCAACCATACACAAAAGGCTTGAAGAACTCTTCAGAGATTTGCTCAATGCCGAGAAAAAACCTCCCTTACATGAACAGCACTGGGACTTCCTCCAATTATTCTGGGTCTGAAGTTGCGCTTCCACCACCTTCTCTTGGCATGGCCTTATGTTTCTCTCAGAGCACATTCACATACGAGGAATTGGTCCGGGCAACTGATAGCTTCTCATATGCTAACCTTCTTGAGCAAGGTGGTTTCGGTTATGTGCACAAAGATATAGATTTCACCAGATGTGAAGCACACTCACGGTACACTGCACTAGGTAAACAACCTACTTTCTCATTTCATTAAACAAATAAGAGCACACACCCTCCAAATAGGTCCTAAAATAAAAGGATTTAAAAGCTTTGAGAATGAAAAATTAAGTACAGCAACAAAAGAAAAGCTGGACGTGCAAGAGGAATCCAATAATGTAACAGTAAAATGAAATTGGCCCAGAAAGACTTCATGAGTTCGTTACAAACCCTTCATCTAAAAATGAATCCTTCAGAGAACCTCCAGGCTTCTTAATAATTTGGATTGCCTCTAGATTGGTGCTGCCCTGTCATTTCAATTAGTTTAATCAACATTTTGAAAACACAGAAAAAAATAAACAACGGCAGATAATTAACAGGTATGCAAGGGAACAAATCAAAGATTCAACTGCCAACAGAATGAGAATGAGCACTGAATGAGAATGAGCACTGGAAGGGTTGCTTTTCTTTTCTCTTTCTGATAGACACAAGGCAGACATACTTCAGCTCAAATTTTTACATGAGAAGATACAGTGCAGAATCCAACTAATGTATAAGGGAAAACAAAAAATTCATAAATTTGGTGCAAAATGAGTTTTCAAGGCCTCTGAAGCAAGATAATTTTAATGTGTCTGGCCAGGAAAATATGACGTCGAGTCTTACACGAATTTAAGAGGTGTTTCACATTTTACCTGGCATCATGTTACTTAATAAGTCGACACTGAGAGACAGTAATATTTACCAATAAGTTACTCCCTTCACCGGTCTCGATGACACTCTAGTTGTAAACATTAAGTGACATCTTTCGACTAAAAACAAATGCTCCCTCTATTCCAGTTTATGTGAACCTATTTCTTTTTTAGTCCGTTGCAAAAAAAATGACCTCTTTCTAAATAAGAAAAGAATTTAATTTAAAGTTCCAATTCTACCCTAAATGACAAGCTTTTATAGCCAGTAGCCAACTCTGACATACTTAACACCACAAGTTTCAAAACAATTATACCCACACATATGTTAAACTTCGTGCCAAGTCAAAGATATAAAAGTCTTCATTTCTTTGTTAAACTACATGCCGAGCCAAAGAGGTTTACATAAATTGGAATGGAGAGTATATTTTTTAGAAATATGAAGACCCTTTGTTTTAAAATTAAACCAAGATGGTGTCAAACATACCCATCGATTTGGATTTGTAACTGAACCACTATCGCCAAGGAATCCTCTATTTACACTCCCAAAAAAAAAAAAAGACAGATATCAAAAGGTCTGTTTTATCAAAAAACAACCTAAAAGTAAAGGCAGCTATCTTCAGGGGACACATACCACATTAATATTCATTTCAATGATCATGGCTATCATTTAATAAAATCATAGCTTATCCGGAACATGCTGTTTAAAACATCATCATCAAATTGTCATGACAGTCAACTACTGCAGTATAAGAGAAACAAAATAAAGAAAAAGGCAGATGCAGATAAACCTGAGATCAAAAGATTAAAATAGAACGAACCAAGTACATCCTAGATTATCCCCTAGTTATGGATAAGCTGCTAAATGTAAATGTACGGACCTTTAACCTCATAACTGCATCAACAGACAGTTTAGCAAAATGCTCTTTGTCCTGAGACAGGATTTTCGAGCTCAAAGTAGTCATCGCAATATTCATCAAGTCCGACCTAAATTTCTCTGCAGCATCACAAATTTATAAGAAACATGGACAAGGACCACATGGTTGTGAGTAAGAATTCTTGCCTCATCAGGATTTATATGAATATTATTTACTGCTTTCCAGAGCAATTTACACAGTGAATTGTTTTAGATAACTCATACAACAGCATAAAGGAGAAGTTCTTGAAGATGTGAAATATCACTGTTCTGTTTCAAGTGAGACTAGCTCAAGCAAAGATACCTGCATCCTGTTTATTATCAACAACCTTCTGCAGCAACACATTGCGGGCACATTCAGCTGCCATACGATAACCTGGTTTGGAGAAGCCATAACATATACCAATTAAATGTATACTCAGTGCCAATACAAAATTAAAGTACCTCAAAAATTTTACCTATCATACATCAACAACTTGAAAGCAGCCATGATTCCCAGTTTCCCACATATATAAAGACGAGATTTTAATGTCCTAAAGACTTCCCTGACTGGTTCTTAGAAACCCAACTACAGAAGCACATTGCCATGTGATATTTCTTTGGTTGCTGTTCCCCCCAGGATTATAAACAATGGTTAATAACTGAAAAGGACATTGAGGTTAAAGTAAACAAAGAAATGCCTTCATGAGCAGTATATGAAAGATGCAATGTCTCTAGACGACTTCTTTCACAGAAAGCTTGAGTTCCAAAATACAACCATCCATACAAGTTACAACACAGTTTAAATTACCAAATTCTTTTATTGAAGGACAGCTCAATATCACCAAAGTGTTTTGATTTCAAGATACCCATCATTGGAGGTCTCAATCAATGTTGTCAAAGGCGCGCTTAAGACCCACGTTGAGCACTTCGCCTCGCTTTGTTGGCGCTTTAGTGTCGCATCAAAGCTCTAAAGCATACTTTTCTTCGCCAATAAAGTAATCTTGAAAAAGCGGCCTTAAACAATTGATATTTCACTTTATATTAAATTATTTTCAATTTCGTTATCCATATATTTATTATTAATGCTTATAATGATTAGTCTTGGAGACTACATGCATATTTTTACTTTTTCTCCCGTTGCGCCTTCTTTTATTAAAGTCCACGCTTTATTTGTGCTCTGCGCTTAAAGCCCCAACGGACCTTAGAGCTTTTTTGCGCGTTTCGCCTTTGATAACACTGGTCTCAATAATACCCAAGTGTTTCTTTCTTAAAAAAAAAAAAAGGATCACCCAAACGTTAAACAATATAAAAAAGCAAGAAGATGAAATTCTAACTGATTATGTAAACCTTTCAGTTGACTACTGGCATCCAAATATCAATACAAAGATGAAACGAGCCTTGTTAAATTAGAAAGATCATCGAACTGTCACATGACTACCAATAAACCACATAAAGCAGTCATTACAGATTGAAAAAGAGAAGTGCCAAGAAAAGATAAACTACCAACATGCACTTTCAAACAACATGCAGGCGGAGTAGCACTGTTGAAGACACTAACATTCAAAATTACAAACTTCAAAAAAATTGAAGTAAATCCCCAGAGACATACATCCCAATAAGCCAATACTCTAGGCATAAGATGAACAGAGCAAACCTGAAATAATTGTCATTGGATGAATTTTCGAATTAACCAGCTTCTCTGCCTCCCTTAAAAGTTCTCCAGCCAAAACAACTACAGACGTCGTCCCATCACCAACTTCATCATCTTGTACTTTAGAGATGTCTAGTGAAAGGGTTAAGGTAGAGCATTTATATGATATCGATCTTTTGCAGTGCTCGACCTTAAATTTTCCCCGTAATAAAGTTTCCAGCACAGTTGAGGATTCATTTTGCTTTCCGGAACACATCTACACAAGTCAATGCATCTATGATTGACAATGAACAGAGACTACCAAGTCTTACATGACCTTCCACAAAAGCCATGTCACCTCTAAGTAACCATTTTGTTTTTTTTTCAAAATATTAAACAACAAATACCATCGCATACACTCAGCACTAAACCAATTAAGTTCTACCCTCCGGTATCCTGTTTGGCAGCAATGAACTGCGTCCTATCGAACCATCAACTGCTCCCAAAGTCTGAACTGAAAAAACACAAACCACACCCTGGAGATACCTAGCATAGTTGCTAAACCATTGCAATATCTAATCTGCAGTATATCTTTCAGAAGCGTTCAATCAAAATCTATGTTGCTCAGACTCTTCGAAAATGTCGCCGGGTGCGTGTCGGATTCTCCAAAAGCAGTGTATTTTTAAGAATCCGACACGGGTGCGGCAGTATTTTGGAAAGTTCGCGCAACATAGATCAAAATGCCTTAACAGTTCAGTTTGTATCTATCTATAAATTGAAGTCCTTTTCAGCAAAGCAAAGACTTAGAATTTACTACAAAAAACTTATGTGCCTCGCTTCCACTAAAGTTCAATGATAATTTATGCTGTTGGAAATTGAAAACTTGTAAAAGTCTCGAGATTGACCTCTTCTTTTTCAGCAATAAAAACAGCAGTCAGCAATCAATTAGTAACCTTTTCTAGGGAAAAAAAGCTAGATATTTTAGATGTCCACTGTCCAAATCTCTTGCACGACTATATACAATGGTCCACTAAAGATATCAAGGATACCAACCAGGACCTTGGCAGCAGGATTGTCAATATGGAGGGACTTCAAAATTGTGGCACCATCATTTGTAACAGTAACACTGTGACCTCTGCCGGTTGATTGTAATATTTTATCCTTAAAAACAACACATAACAAGATATTATCAAACCACAATCTATCTTCTGTTCAAACAAAGCTGCAAGCTACATACTCCAAGAATGAGCTTACCATTCCCTTAGGTCCTAATGTTGTCTTAACCAAGTCGGCAATTGCCATAGCCCCCACAAAGGATGCCTAAAATTAGAGACAGTCATTTCTTCCAGTAAAAAGGACAAATAATCGCTCTAACAACATACTTCATTTTTCCTTCACAGAGAAGATAGAAAGTCACAGTAACTTTATACACTACTATCTCCCTTCATATTACATGGCAGGTGTTTTACTGGACATGAGTTTAAAATTTGATCTGAACTTTGTAATATTAGTGGTAGGCAAAAAATTTCTTTTTCCTTTTTTGTTTGAAAATGCATGGTAGTTGAATAATATTAAAAAAAGGATGAATATTCAGTTTGATAGAGCACATCAAACTTTATAATTGAGTAGTTTTGAATTCTTGAAAGTTGAGATACTATTTCATTAAATTGCAACAAATATTTTGTGACATCCACAATAGAAAGTGTTGTAAAAATATAAATTGGGATAGAGAAATTACATAAAAGAAAGCCTTCTTCATCAAAAAAATTACATACAAGATAGTCATTTGTAAACTACCAGCTATATTTATTTCCAGGTACATGAGACTTACCATTCTAGCTCGCTCTCCCTTTTCTTCCGTAGCTTCATCTTTAAGAATCCTGTCAATCTGGGAAACTAAAATGTAAGTTCTGGAACCTACAACTTACAGGATAAAAGAACAAAAACAAAAATCCCACTAGCATACCGCCATTAGAAAGAAAACTGAGATGTGAAGCTGAACCCAATCGCTGAAGATTAACTAAAGAAATAAGCAGCACACTGCATCAGATAAAAGCAGAGACATTAAAGGGAAATGATGACAATTATAAACCATAAAACTTCAAAAGCACCATTCACTAATGATAAGAATATGAACGAACATAAATATTTTCAGAGGGAAACAAGAGAGCACTAGTTTATTCACAGATTAAGTATCGGAAAATACTTGCGCGTTCCAAGTTATAAAGAGAGAATACATATTATATAATTGATTCCCTAAATCCTCAACAATTGAACCCTCACTTTTCTCCATTATAAAAAGCCAATGCTAGGGCTTAACACATACAACATAACACTAATACAACTCAATCACTCCTCAGCTATACGAATAAATCAACTGTTTCATATACGTCATTTTCGTCATCATTTAATTAAATTTTACATAGTTGTCCACCAAAGACGATACTCCTCTTTTATTCGGGCTCGGGATCCAGTATACTTGTGAAACGCATGTAAATAGAGTTCATGAAAAGAGATAAGAGAGAAAATAGAGAGCAAGACGAACCTTCTAGAACTATGCTTTCCACGGCAGCGCCGACGAAGTTAGTGAGAGTAGTGGAGAGGTGTCAGTGAGAAAAGAAGAATCTGGAGGGAGGGGGAGGTTTGCGAAAATGGTGTTTTGGAGTCTGAAGGTTTAAATTGTTTCGACGGTATTTTATTACTTTATTGAGGGAGAAATTAAAAAATAGGTCAAAAATAGCTTAGTTTTAAAAGTAATCAAAATTGTCATGGTGCATGCTATTTGCTGATGTTATAGTCCTAATTGACGAGATACGAGGTGGCGTCGACGAGAGGCTAGAGGTTTGGAGATAGGCTCTTGAGTCAAAAGGCTTCAGGTTGAGCAGGACCAAGACGGAATGCCTCAAGTGCAAATTTGGGTCCGAGCCGACGGAAGCGGGAGTGGAAGTGAGGCTTGACTCTCAAGTCATTCTTGAGAGGAATAGCTTCAAGTACCTTGGGTAAGTTATTCAGGGGATAGGAGAGATCGACGAGGATGTCACATACCATATAGGGGTTGGTTGGATGAAGTGGAGGTTAGCGTCGGGAGTCCTGTGTGACAAGAAAGTTCCACCGTTACTAAAAAGTAAGTTTTATAGAGCAATGTGTTAGGCCTGCCATATTGTATGGGACCGAGTGTTGGCTGGTAAAGAACACACACACCCAGAAGATGAAAGTAGCAGAAATGAGGATGTTGAGGTGGATGTGCGGGCATACAAGGATGGATAAGATTAGGAATGAAGATATTCGAGAGAAGGTGGGCGTGACTCCCATGGAGGACAAGATGCGGGAAGCAAGACTCAGATGGTTTGGGCACATTCAGAGGAGGAGCATTGATGCACTAGTGAGGAGGTGTGAACGACTGGCGGTGGTGGGCACGAGGAGAGGTAGAGGGAGACCTAGGAAGTATTGGGGAGCGGTTATCAGGCAGGACATGACGCAACTTAAGATTACTGAGGACATGGCCCGTGATAGGGAATTGTGGAGGTCAAGCATTAAGATTGTAGGTTAGGGGGGAAGTTATGAATATTTTCACAGAGCACTAGAGTGAGACTAGCCAGTTACGAGGTAGTCTTAGGATTTTAGTCTTTGGATGCTACTGGTCCACTACTGATGCAAGGCTTTATTTGCTGGATATTATTATATCTTCCATCTTTTTTATATTGCCTGTATTTCTTTTTTGTTGTTATTTTATTATTTTATGTTATTTTATTTATGTTATTTTATTATGAGTTTATTGATAGAAATAATATATCGTCTTTTGTTGCTTTCTTTCCCTTGGGATAGGGGTAATGCTTGCGTACATATTACCCTCCTCAGACTCCACTTGTGGGATTACATTGGGCCGTTATTGTTGTTGTTGTTGTTGTTGTTGAAATTTAATCATTTTTCATCTAAAAATAAATTTGAGCGAAAGCACCATTCGATATGTTGGAAGTTCATACACATGTGCTCGAATCTCTAGTATATTATGCTGAAACTTTTCGCGTGTTGGAATTCCAGCATAATATGCTGGAAGTTTATATATAGATGCACCGAACTCCAGTATACTATGTTGGGCCGGTCTCTATTTCAGCAAAATAATGGTAATTTTTTATTGACTTGATAAACGCTGATTATTTTTGAATGACTAATGCGAAAACTGGCTAGACCATGCTATTTTTACATTTATTGAGGGTACAGTCAACTCCGTGTGTGACGCCCTCATTTGTTGCAATATCTTTCTAGCTTTTTTAACAACATCTCAAGTTTAAATATTTTTTTGCTGTTATAGATAAAAATTATTCAAAAATTTATTATTTTTTCTTTTTTAATATTATATTCAAATTTAAAGTCTCAAAAGATATGCACAATATCGAAGAAAACTAATATGTTATTAATAAATTCATAACTAAACGTATAAAGATTTAAACTCTAAGGTAGACACTTTAAAGCTACCTACAAAAATATTTTTTTTCAAGATTGATGGAAGAACTTTATAATTGTAACTTGTTGGGGTAATACATAATTACCCCGTTAGGATTGTACCAAAGTGTCTGTTGCACCCCTTAAAAATACGGGTATACTATGACCCCCTAGTTTTATTTGAAATGTAATAAATACCATATTTTGAGATAACCACCATTTTCAAGAAAAGCGGTGGATTCACGCACCAACCAACTTGTCCCACGTTATTTCTTTTTTATTATTTTTATTTTTATCATTATTTTAATTTTATCTTTTTGTATTTTTGCTTCTTCCTGGACCTTTTTCTTCGACGAGCTTAGCCTCGCCGGAGATTTCTATCGGCAGAACTCCATTTTTTCTAATCAAGATTTCTTGGAATAAAAATAGAAATCAAAAGTATTCCGGATCATCACAAAAATACAGAAAAACTCAATAATTGAAATCAAACTTGACACCAAGTCAGAATCACAATTTTCTGGTAGAACAAGAGAGGTTTTTTGACCGGTGAACCTCCATTGTTAATCTTTTTCAGTTCTCTCTATTGTTCTTATCAGAATTTTTGAGTCTTCGAAGATTAAGCCCTATTTTTACCAAAATTCGAGGATTAGTCAAGGACATTCTATCCATCCAATGATAAATTTCCGTCAATCCCACCTCTATTTCAGATCTTCTCTAAGGAAAAGAAAAGTTTTTAACCTATAAAAGTAAACTTTAGTCATGGCAGACCCATTTTATATATTGGATCCTAAAGTCGAAAAAAGAAAGAGAATGAAAGGCAAAAAAGGGAGAAGGAGCTATTGTTTGCAGATGAATATGGTTAAAGTGAGGGAAATGGCGGATGGAAGAAAAAGAAACAAGAAAGAGAATAAGAAAAGAAAAAGAACGAAAGGGAGAAAGAGAAAAAAATTAATGAAAAATGATACTTTTGGAGGTTTTTACGCGCTGTTGTCAAGTGTAAAACACACCAAGCACCACGTCAGCTAAAAAGGGGTATTTATTATATTTCAAATAAAGGCATGGGGTCATTGGACACCCGTATTTTTAAGGGGTGCAACTGACACTTTGGTACAACCCCGATGGGGTAATTATGTATTATCCCTAACTTGTTTCGTAAATTTCATTCTCTTACTAGCGATATGACGCTTGAATTGGCAAAGATTCATGTCCAAAGTTTCAACAAAAAGGTATTTCATAACTTTCCTTTGAAGACAATCTAAGAGCTTAACAATTTAATTTTCTTTCTAAATATTTTTTGGAATTTGTCCAATAAAAAAGATATCGTGTGCAATCTTCAAATCGTATATCTTACGTAAGATAGAACTTTATATTTTTTGTAATATGGAAACTTCATATTTTTAGACTTACTATTAGTAGTCTTAAAGACTTTACATGTCTGTTATAGAGGGGTTATTTTACAAAGAGTGTTGTTCTATATTGTTGTTATTATAGGTAAAGTTACTATAAAGAGGTAAAATATAACTTAAAAATCGGGTCTGAAGAAAACTTGACTTTTATAGTGAATGGTTGTTATACAAGGATGATGTTACAAAGAGGTCTGACTACATATTAGTCGTAAGTACCATGGGCTTCGTTGTGAAACTATCACGACCCTAAATCCAACCCGTTATGATGGGCTCTATCGTGGTACTAGGCAAACTGATATTTCCAAAACAACTTTCAATATTTAACAGGAATGAGTTAAGACATTTAAAATAACCGAAGTATTCCATAATAAGGGGATAAACCCAAAATATAAGTGCGGAAAGAAATAGCCCAACATCGGGGTGTCACTAAGTCATGAGCATCTAAATAACCAGTCTACGATCAAAGTTTACAACAGTCTACATCAAATGCCAATATTGAAAAGAAAAGATAACAAGAAAGGAGAGACAAGGACTGCGGACACCGGTAGCTACCTTGTAAGTCTTCAGAACTCAGCCACGTACGAGATCAACGTCCACCGTGCCCGAAAATACCTAAATCTACACACAAGGTATAGAAAGTAACGTGAATACTTATAACTCAATAAGTAACAATAATAAATAAGGAACTGAAGGAAATGATGAGCCACACTGTTATAGTTGTCTTCATTAATTTCAGTAAAGAATAGACATGTTTTCAAATCAGAAAATGTAAGTTAGTCAGTTTTATACATTTCAAGTTCAAGTAAACCGGATACAAAGTCTTTCAGAAAATTCACAACAATGACAGATAGCTACTAAGTGCAACAACAACAAATGAAAGCAAGTATAGCCTCTCAGGGAAATTGCCACTAAATTCGTCTCCGCTCAATTACTCGGCTCTCAGCTCTCAGTACTCACAATCAATAGGTACCTGCACTCACTAGGAGTATACAAACTCCGGAGGGGATCCTTCAGCCCAAGCGATGTATCACTATGGTGTGCAGCCCGATTCATAATATATAATTAGCCATACTGCTCGTTGCGGCGTGCAACCTAACATATACGTATATACATCCCAAAAGCTCGTTGCGGTGTGCAACTCGATCCATATACATACATCTCTCAAGCTCGTTGCGGAGTGCAGCCCGATCTATATATACTCACATAGTTCATACTCGGCACTCAGGCCCTATCTCAGTCACAAACCTCTACAGTCTCTCAGATTCTCAAAAATCATATAAATCAGCCCAAACATAAATAATAACATATATCAACAAGGAACAAGAAGAGCTGGAGGTATGATAAGTAAGTAAAGCCATGACTGAGTATAAGACAACAAATTGTAGCTATTTCCACAAGTACACGACCTTTGCGGGTCCCAACAGTGACATCATATAGCCTAAGCATGATTTCTAACATGGATTTCAGTTCAATTTTTATAACACTGGGAGAAACATATAGCTAATAATAAGTTATTCCAATTTATGGTTCCAGAAGACGGACCAAGTTATAAACCCCACAATTCACGTTCACGCGCCAGTCACCTAGCATGTGTGTCACCTCCAAAGTCACATAGCACAACGTCTAGGGTTTCATACCTTCAGGACCAGATTTATAACTGTTACTTACCTTAATCCGAGTGAAACTATACTCACAAATGCTATTGCCTCTGGAATCTAACCATAAGCAGTACAATATAATTAATATAGGCCAAACGGATCAATTCCACAAGAAAATTACTAAATTAGACTCAAAAACCCGAAATTCTGGCCCCCGGGCCCATATCTCAAAATAAGAAATAATTCATAAAACCCAAAAGTCCATTAAATCACGAGTCTAACCATACTAAATTTACTCAAAGACGATAACAAAATCTCATTCAAAACCTCAATAATCCATCTCAAGAACACTTCCTACTTTCCCCCAATTTCTCACCCCAAATCACAAATTAGATGATAAAATTAAAGATATAATTATGGGATTTAACCAAAACCAAGTAAGAATCACTTACCCCAATCAACTCCACGAAAATTCCTTCAAGAATCGCCCAAATTCGTGGACTCTAGCTCAAAATATGAAAAATGGTTTCAAACCCTCGTTTTTTAAATTAATATTGTTTGCCTAGATTCTCTTCATCGCGATCGCAAAAATACAAAACAATATGCCCTTCAACTAACCTTTCGAGAACATGGATACTTCCATGCGATTGCGTACTATTGCTTCAGAGACTTACTAGATTGCATCCAGCTTCACGCAATCACATAGAGAAATTTCCTCACCTTCTTGACTGCTCAAATCATTTTATGCGAAATCGACCTCAGCCATGCGTTCATGAAGCACAGCTTAATACACTTACGCGATCGTGTTCCTTACTCTGTGACCGCATATAAAAAAATTACCTCTGCCCTAAATAATCTTACGCAATCGCGGATGAACTTATGCGATCGTGTATAAGGAAACCAGAAGAAAAATACCAGAAACTATCAACTATCACTCAAAGGCCAAAAATGGTCTGTTAACCACCTGAAACTTACCCAAGGCCCTCAGGACCTCAACCAAACATACCAACAAGTCCCAAAACATCATACGAACTTAGTCGAATCCTTAAACCACGTCAAACAATATCAAAAACACAAATTACACACGGATTCAAGCCTAATAAACTTTGAAATTTCCAAATTCTATAAACGATGTCAAAATATATCAAATCACATACAATTGACCTCAAGTTTTGCACACAAGTCATAAATGACACCATGGACCTAGTCCAACTTCCGAAATCCAATCCTACCTGATATCAAAAAGTCCACTCCTGGTCAAATTTTTCGAAATTTTAACTTTCGGCATTTCAAGCCTAATATTACTACGGACCTCCAAAACACAATTCAGATGCGCTCCTAAGTCCGAAATTATCTAAAGGATCTAACAGAACCATCAGAATTCAAATTCGAGGTCATTTACACATAAGTCAATATCCGATCAGCTTTTCCAATTTGGCTTTCAAATAAGCGACTAAGTGTCTCAATTCACTCTCAAACCTCTCTGGACCCGAGCCAACCAACCCGGTAAATCATATTACAATTGTAGAACACAAAAGAAAAGGAAAATGGGAGAACGAGGCTACAACTCTTGAAAGGACCAGTCGGCTCGTTACATCATCCCCCTCTTAAACAAACATTCGTCCTCGAATGGGTCTAAAAACATACTTAGAGCCATAAATAGGTGTGGATATCTTCTCTACATCTCCCACTCAGTCTCCTACGTAGCGTCCTCCACGGGTCAACCTCTCCACTGCACTTTTACGGAAGTTATATCCTTTGACCTCAACTTTCGGACCTGCCGTTCCAAAATAGCCACCGGCTCCATATCATAAGTCAAATCACCATCCAACTGAACCGTGCTAAAATCCAAAACATAAGACGGATTGACGATATGCTTTCGGAGCATAGAAACACGGAATACTAGGTGCACACCCGACAAGCTTGGTGGCAAGGTAAGCTTGTAAGCCACCTCCCTAATTCTCTGAAGTACCTCAAAAGGCCCAATGAACCGAGGGCTCAACTTTCCCTTCTTCTTGAACCTCATAACACCTTCATGGGTAAAACCTTTAGCAAAACCTTCTCCCCAACCATGTAAGACACATCACGAACCTTCTTGTTGGCATAACTCTTTTGTCTTGACTACACTGTGCGAAGCCACTCCTGAATCAATTTAACCTTGTCCAAAGCAACTTGAACCAAGTCAGTGCCCCATAGCCTAACCTCACCTAGCTCAAATTAACCTACCAGAGATCTAAACTGTCTCTCATATAAAGCCTCATACAGAGCCATCTGAATACTCGGTTGATAACTATTATTGTAAGCGAACTCCGCGAGCAGCAAAAACTGGTCCTATGAACCCTCAAAATCAATGACACAAGTGCGTAACATGTCCTTTAATAGCTAAATAGTATGCTCGAACTATCCGTCCATCTGAGGGGAAATGATGTGCTCAACTCCACCTGAGTGCCCAAACTTGCTGCACGGCTCTCCGAAACTACAATGTAAATTGCGTGCCTCTATCTCAAATGATGGAAACTGGCACACTGTGTAGGCGAACAATCTCTCTGATGTAAACCTCAGCCAACCAGTCTGAAGAATAGATAGTACTTACAAGAATGAAATACGCGAACTTGGTCATCCAATCCACAATCACCCAAATAGCATCAAACTCCCTCGAAGTCTGTGGGAGCCCAACTATAAAATCCATGGTGATCCGCTCCCACTTAAACTATGGAATCTTTATCTTCTAAAGCAATCCACCCGGTATTTACTGCTCATATTTTACATGCTGACAATTAGACACCAAGCCACAAACCCAACTATATCCTTCTATATTCTTCCCCACTAATAGTGCTGCCTCATGTCCTAGTACATCTCCGCGGCACCCGATGGATGGGATACTGCGAGTTGTGGGCCTCCACAAGAATTAACTCTCGTATCCCATCTATATTGGGCACACATATCCGGCCTTGCATCCTCAACACCCCATCATCACCAATAGTCACATGCATCATTATGTTGAACTTTGTCCTTGAGGACAAGCAAGTGAGTGTTATCATATTGGCGCTCTCTAATGCGATCAAATAAGGAAGACCAAGAAACAACACAAACTAGAACCTGATCGGGCTCTGAAATATCCAATCTCACGAATTGGTTGGCCAAAGCCTGAACATCAATTGCAAGAGGTCTTTTTCCAATAGGAATGAATGCAAGACTACCCATACTCACTGCCTTTTTACTCAAGGCATCGGCCACTACATTAGTCTCCCCCATATGATACAGAATAGTAATATCATAGTTATTTAGTAGCTCCAACCATCTTCGCTGCCTCAAATTGACATCCTTCTATTTGAACAAGTGTTGGAGGCTATGATGATCCATATACACCCACAGGACACGCCATAGAGATAGTGCCTCCAAATTTTCAACGCGTGAACAACAGCAGCCAACTGCAAATCATGAACATGGTAGTTCTTCTCATGGGGCTTTAACTGACTCTAAACATAACCAATCACTCTACCCTCATGCATCAAAACACATCCAATACCTATCCGAGAAGAATCGCAATATACTGTATAAGAACCAGAAGCTACTGGTATAACTAGAACTGGAGTTGTGGTCGGGTCAATTTGGTTAGGGACGATGCAATAGATGAGAAACCTCGCACGAACCGACGATAATAACCAGCCAATCTAAGAAAGCTTTAGATTTTTGTAGTTGAGGATGGTCTGGCTAACTCTGAACCGCCTCTATCTTCTTCTGATCCACCTGAATACCCTTACTGGACACCATGTGCCCCAAAAATGCCACTAAACTAAGCCGAAACTCGCACTTGGAGAACTTAGCATAAAACTTCTCGTCCCTCAACAACAGCAAAAAAATCCACAAATAATGGGAATGTTCCTCCGGTCTACGAGAGTACACTATGATATCATCAATGAGTACAATAACAAGCGAGTCGAGATATAGCTAAAACATACTATTCATCAGAAGCATCTCAGTGACATACTTAGACAATACATATGATTATTGTGTCTAAAGCAATAGTGTGTGGTTTGGTTGTGAGTGCATAACAATGGGCCTGACTGCCACCTAATCGGCCTCCCCCTCTTTGGCGACCCCTAGCTGACTGAGCTCTACACCGAGTTGACTGGGCGGGTAATGAAGTATCTGGTGATGAATTCGTAGGTTGGCCCCTCTACTGAGTTGGGCCTCGTACCAGGCGGGGACACTATCTCCTAATATGACCAAACTCTCCACACTCATAGCAACTTCCCGGTACTGGTAGTGGGGACTAAAAGGAGCCCCGAGCACCAGGATAAATGGCAGGAGAAACTAACATAGATGAGCCTTAAGACAAAGAGTACGGGACAAACTCTGAGCTGGAAGGGCACTGAGAGATGAGTAACCCTGTTGAGAACTGTGAAAACTATGGCCAAATGATGCACCACGGTGGAATGGTCGAGCTATCTGAGCATGCTTATGGGGACGACCCTTGCCGTGGTGGAACTAACCTCCAAAAGGAACACCACCAAAACTACCCGATCCACGAGGACTTTTGGCCTCCCTCTGAACTCGCTCCTGGCGGCGAATAGACTCTATCTCCTGCAATGTCAACAACCTCCTCAAAAGTAGCACCGGTCACTATTTCTCTAGTCATAAGCACCCGCAGCTGAAATGTGAGGCCATCAACAAATCTCCTGATACTCTCCCTGTTAGTGGTAACCAACCAAATATCATGATGGGCTAACTCATAAAATCTCATCTCATACTGTGTCACAGTCATACCATCCTGACACAATTGCTCAAATTGTTCTGGGCAGCCCCTCTCGGTGAGACTACAACATATACTTCTCGGAGAAGATAATGGAGAACTCCTTCCATGTAAGTGGCGCTGCACCAACCGGCCTACGCCTCTCATAAGCCTCCCACCAGGTGAAGGCAGCTCTAGTAAACTGAAAAGTAGTGAACGAGACCCCACTGGTCTACATCTGTCCAAGAAACCTAGGCGTCCTCAAACTCTACCCCGCTGAAAGATGGAGGCTGAAGTCTACCAAACCTCTCTAGTCTTAGCTGCTCATCATCAGTCATAGTAGGAACCATATAGGCTTGAGTAGCTGCCACCGGCTAGCTGGTAGTGCCCCTAGTGTCTGGAGTCCCTACATTACCTACTCGGGTGTACGGACAACGAGATTCTAAGTGCCTCCTCTGGCCTGAGAAATGGTTGCTGCGGCCAGAATAGAGAACACATGAGCAAAATTGGTGCACACGGTCAAAATCTGAGCTAAGGCCTCCTGAAGGCCAAGAATCACAATAGGCACAGCTGGTGGCTGAACTGGTCTCGCTCGTGCATCTACCACTAGGACCTGATCCTGAACTAGGGCAACTAGTGGAGCTGCAGGTGCTACCCTAGCTGCGGTTCAAGCTACACCTCTACCCCTACCACGACCTCTCGCGGCCCTTATTGGTTGGTACTGGTGGTTGTCCGTCCTGCCCAATAGCACGTGTCTGTATCATCTGTGAGAGAATAGAATAACAGAAGTTTAGTTACTAGAATAAATAGATTTGCACGAGAAGAATTCAAAGACGTGATATTTTTTAAGGGTTCTGCAGCCTCTCGAAGATAAGTACAGATGTCTCCTACCGATCCGCAAGACTCTACTAGAACTGCTCATGACTTGTGAGACCTATGTAACCTAGGCTCTGATACCAACTTGTCACGATCCTAAAACCCAACCCGTTGTGATAGCACCTATCATGGTACTAGGCAAGCTGGTAGCAAAACAACTTCCAATATTTAACAGGAATGAGTTAAGACATTTAAAAGAACCAAAGTTTGCCATAATAAAGGGATAAACCCAAAACATAAGTGTGGAAAGAAATAGCATGACATCGGGGTGTCGCAAATTCATGAGCATCTAAATAACCAGTCTACGATAATATTCTACTACAGTCTATATCAAATGCCAATACTGAAAAGAAAAGATAACAAGAAAGGATAGACAAGGACTGCGGACGCCGGCAGCTACCTTGTAAGTCTCCGGAACTTAACCACGCACGAGGTCAACATCCACTATACCTAAAAACACCTAGATCTACACACAAGGTGCAGAGAGTAACATGAGTACTTCCAACTCAGTAAGTAAAAATAATAAATAAGGATTTGAAGGAAATGATGAGCCACACAGTTATAGTTGTCTTCATTAATTTCAGTAAAGAATAGACATACTTTCAAATCCAGAAATGTATGTCAGATCAGTTTTATTCAGTTCAAGTAAACTGGATATAAAGTCTTTCAAAAATTTCACAACAATGACAGATAACAACTAAGTGCAACAATAATGAATGAAAGCAAGTATAGCCTCTCAGGTCAATTGTGACTCAACTCATCTCCATAGCTTAATCACTTGGATCTCAATTCTCAATACTCACAATCAATAGGTACTTGTGCTTACTGGAGGTGTACAGACTCCATAGGGGATCCTTTAGTCCAGGTGCTATAACGCTGCGGCGTGCAGCCCGATCCATAATATATAATTAGACATACGGCTCGTTGCGGCACGCAACCTGATCCATATACATATATACAACCCAAGGGCTCATTGCAGTGTGCCACTCGATCCATATACATATATCCCTTAGGCTCGTTGCGGCATGCAACCCGATCCATATATACTCACATAGCTCACAACTCGGTACTCAGGCCCTATCTCAGTCACAAACCTCTCCAGTTTCTTGGACTCTTAGAAATCATATAAATTAGCCCAAACTCAGTTAATAACATGTATCAATAAGGAACTAGAAGAGGCGGAGGTATGATAAGAAAGTAAAGCCATGACTGAGTACAAGATAGCAAATTACAGCTATTTCAACAAGTACACGACCTCTTTAGGTGCCAACAGTGACATCATATAGCCTAAGCATGGTTTCTAACATGGATTTCAGTTCAATTTTTATAATACTAAGAGAAACATATAGCTAATATCTGGACTGGTTAGAAAAGCATAGAATCTAGCTGGAGTACTGGCTGACTGGCCTCCGCCTGGCTGAACAATAGCTGTCTGGCCTCCCCCTGCCTGGCCTCTACTTCTAGGATGGCCTCTACCAGCCTGTCCCCTACCTCTGGGCAGTCGGGCAGTTGGTGCTGCAATCATGGGCTAATGACCCTGCTGTACTGCCTTGCCCCAAAGTATGGGGCAGGTCCTCTTTGTGTGACCCGAATCTCTATATTCATAACAAACTCTCGGTACCATAGATTGCGGACTCGATGCCTGACCCTGATGGCCTCAACACCTACTAGAAGAACCCTAAAGGGCTGGTGGGCGGTAAGAACTCTCTAGCATAATGCTGAAATAGGGTCACGTAGGAGCACCTCGAGGATGTGGTGTTGTTGCTGTGTATGTAGGATTGTTGGGACACCCCTCCCAAACCAACCTTTGCACCTAGCTGGGGCACCTCTAAACTGTCCAGAGAATCGGGTCCTCTTGTTCTGCTCTCTACCCCTCTTGTGATAGCCCTCGATCCTCCTAGCAAACTGATAATCAGTCCCATCTTAACTTCTCAAGCCATGCTAGCCCGAATACCGGGGTGCAACCCTGCAACAAATCTCCACACTTTCTCTGCATTTGTAGGAAGTATCATAAGTGCATGGCAAGACATCTCAAAAAATCTCGCCTTATAATCAGTCATGGACAACTGACCTTGCTCGAGATGCCCAAACTGACACCGTAATTCTTCCCTCTAAGAGGGTGGAATATACATGTCCAATAAAAGTCATGTAAGTTGATCCCAAGTCATGGGAGGAGAACCTGCTAGTCTGCTAAGAAGGTAAGGCTGCCACCATCTACGGGCCCTGCCCTCTAACTAGAAGGTGTCGAAATCTACTCCATAGGATTCCAATATCCTCATATTGTGCAGTTGATAACTATGAACTGTGCATGTTTTATACTCATTCTTACCTGAGCTTTGTGCATAAATTGCTCTTGATTAGTCCTGAATTGCTTACAAGTTGCGCTTGATTGCAGGTTTGAGCGACTAGATGATGAATATCACAAATCAGCTAAAAAAGAGTGAACCTGCCAAGCGCCAAAAGATAACTGAAAGTTGGGAAATAGGTGACCTGTGCAGACCGCATTGTTCTGATGTGCGGCCACACAGGAAGGTTCAGAAAGCTATCATGTTAAAGCCCAACCTGCGCAGTCCGCACAGATTTGTCACGCGGCCGCGCAGGAAAGTTCAGAGAATCAGCAACTCTGAAGAAGATCCACGCGGACTGCAGACATTTCTACGCGGTCCGCAATGATGATTGATGAGAGGCTCAAAAAGTCAAGGCAAAGTTCCACGCGGCTGCACACCAAATCAGTGCGGTCCGCGTGGGTAAATGATCAGAGAATCAAAATGGGACGATCTCTACAGTGCGGCCGCGCACCATTTCCACGCGGTCCGCATGACTCAACCTATGCGGACGCATGACATTTTTACGCGGTCCGCATCCTCAAGTCCAGAAGCTAGATATGAAGACCAGTTACCCTACACAGCCGCATGACATTTCTATGCGGTCCGCGCCGGACCCTCAGGGGTATTTTTGTCCGGTTTTTTCTGTGTAGTATAAATAGAACATTTTACTCTTTTAGGTGGAGTTTTTGAATCTATCTGAGCAGCTGAGCACGAGACACTTTGTATTAGCCTACTTTAGGCATTTTTCTATTGCAATTAACGTGGATTCAAGTAGATTAATCTTGTAGTTAATGATTATGTTAATTTCTTCTAGTATATCTTCTATTTCTACTTCTTCCATGTATAGCTAAACCCATTAGCTAGGGTTGTGGCTCAACCCTAGTGTGGGTAATTTATGGGTGTTTTTGCTTAATGCTTGGATGATGTTGGGTGTTTGGTATTTGGGTTGATTGTATGTTTTCACTTGGATTTGTTAGTTGCAAACACTAAGTCTAGCTTAGTGGGTGTTGACTCTTCTTGAGAAAANGGTTAAACCTCGAGAGAGTGACTACCCTACTTGAACCATTAGTTGCTTGGGCAAATTAGCCTACCCAATTGGTCTCGAGAGAGTCAATTAGGAAAAATCACTCTCTCTACCGAGAGGTGTGAGAGTGAGTGCTAAGTGCAACGGTTATCCATATTTCCCTCAATTGTCATCCTTGCATTAGAATTCTATACCCGTTAATTAGTCACCTAGGCAAGTGCTACGACCCTAGTGCTTTTCTCTT